>CBVK0102326326.1:0-23803 GCA_900067695.1 Picea abies
TGTCAAAGGTAAGGGAAATCAACCAAAGAAATGATGTCGACTTGTTGAAGGGGTTTGGCCCACTCTTGTGTGAGAACTAATGGTTTACCATCTACACTGTGAACTATGTGTTCATAGTTGTGAAAGGATAGGGTGGGGAACTAGCCAAAGTCTTCAATTTCATAATCAAAATTGGACATCATGCACTTTTCCCATCTCAGAACCCATGAAACTTACATGATGAGGCAATGACGACTCTAGAATACATTAGTCTCTGGAATCCTGGATCTATTATGTCACTATGGTCTATTTTGCGAAGCCATTGTAATTGTTTTGACTAGGTTTCACAGATGGATAACATTGGGTTCAAGGGAGTGTGTTTTCACTTAACTTCATTACTACTTTTTCCCTATACTAAAATTATGGATTCCTTCTTATAAACATGGGAAATCTAGTACCGAGTTGGTTGAGCATTGAGTTGGAAAAAGGAAATTTGTTATATGGGGATGGCGGTACAACTAGGATGCATGCAAGGGTTTATTAGGAACATAGAGTGTCGTCTGGTAAGCATTGATCAACCTTGGAACAATTTACCTTAGACCATCCCAATCGTCCTACTTAATCATAAATGAAAAGGATTTTCATGAGGTACACCTACTGGCATTCTCAATTTTTGAGTTATATCATCCATTTTTCATTTATGGTGCATGACTATTGTCTTTAACTCCAAGTGTGTGGAGTTTCTCAATAGGGTTTGAACATTTACTATTGATATTCTCCTTAGTAGCCTCTTCCTTATGTATTGTATAGCAATCGTGTCACTATCTTAATTCATGGAAATATTAGGACCGCAAAACTTTGATGGTGATAGATACATCTTTGCACATGCACAAGTATTACTCATTGGGGGCATTGTGCATGTTCTTTCACACCCTAATAGGGTCCATCCTTGGTTAGACGATCACCATGGACCTTGGTGGGCCACAGTTCTTTTTAACTCGTATCTCTTCAATCAACTTCGTCCACTGAGAAACTAGGATTGACCCTACTAGATCCACGATAATCAACTCACTCCCCTCTACTTCTTTATTCTTTTGGGATTCACATGTTTCCTCAATCAGGTTAATAGGAATTGAATGAGAAAAACTCATTCTTTGCACACATGGTTCCTTTTTGTACCTAAGGGAAACCAAGGGTTTGGGGGAATAAGCTTCTTTCTGGTTACCCTACATGGGGATTTTAAGTATATGTTCCATGTCCCATGTTTCTACATGGTTATCCATCGCCATTTACAAGAACACATATACCAACGAATATCTACATATGCTGTGAATATTTTGTGCATGGATGCCTCTATGGTTTCACATTCTCGATAATATTCCTAATGTGTGACCCACCATCGTGCAAGAATTCCTATGAGAATTCTATCAAGAGTGTGAACCCAATGGTGTTTGGAAATGTGTTGTATCAAGGAAATAAATACATCCATTTAATATGACCCATCGTACCGATAGGATCCAAATTCTTCCTCGCACACCTTGGTGGTGATATATGCACATCACCTTGTTGAGACCTCATACATCTTGTTCTGCCACATTTCCATGGAATCTTCATAATTTTAGTCAGATGACCTCACACTCCACCAAATTAACTCTCCATCTACATTTGGGTTTATATAGTCTTCCATGTACCCAATGATCTTATAAAAGTTTTCAATTAGAGATATTTGTTCATCCTCATCCATCGAATCATTGTACATGTCTCCTTTGTTAAGTTCTAGAGGTGCGATCACACGTAGGGTATTCGTCTCAAATGACATGTTCTACTTCTTCAAATTCAACAATGCCTTATTATTGAAGGCCCAATCAATTCAAGGTAGTGTGGGATAGGGATCAAAGTCATCCATAATCTCTATGACTTCAAAGTCATCCTTCATCTTCACCCCTTCTATATTCACCTCAAATTTCTCCATTTGGCCTATAGGATAGATCCTATATTGATTTTCCAACTGTAGCTTGATGGGTGACCAAACCAAACTTAGTTTATCCATTGAATCCAAAGATTTGTTTGGAAAAATGTTCACATTGGACCCTAGATCCCACATGACTCCATCCATGTCATACCCACAAAGTTCCATTATCATCTTGAACTCACGCCCTCTGCGCTTCTCCTTACTGACTTGACAAAAATATATTTATAGTAGGGGGATGACACAACTTTCTCCCTCCCTTGTTCTGCCATGTAGGTTTCCAACATTTGTGTCAACTTCCTTGCAACATCAAGATCATTTAGCAATCTTTAAAAAAAATGCAAGAAAGTACTGACTTGATCTTCAATGTTTGTCTCGCAACCCAATTCATGCAATGCTTCTTCACATGAAACATCCTTCAACTCCTCAAGGTGATGTTCCTTGATTTATCTTTACTTGACGTGTCATAACTCTTCCTTTCTGCATGGTTCTTCCAAGGTCCTTTACATTGCACACTATATTTTTTTCTACATGCGATCCTCTTGTAATGACCTTTGTGTCATGCTCTATAAATCTTCATAGGTGCACGCCTCTTCTATCAACCTTTGTGTTGTACATTCAACCTCTTCACAAATTCGAGCCTCTTCAAGCGACCTTTTAGTTGTGCATTGAAGCTCTTATCATGCTCTTTCTTCTTTCACGGCTCTCTTTGCATTGCACAAAAATGGCTTCTATTGAGCAACATCAAATTTAGTTGAGAGTTGCATGACCCTTCTGATTTTCCCCTTCAACCTTGAACCCAATATTTCACCATGCTCAAGCTCCATTCTTGTCTTCTCTCCTCTTTGGGTTACAACCCGAAAATCAACGCCCACATCCGTCTTCTTATTTTCATATAGCTCCACATGCACCATGTTGCAATGTGTCTTCTTTTCTTCCCACTTCTTCAATAATTCAAGAGATTCCTCTATCACATGCTTGGGGATACAATATTATGCATAAAGAACGTGCTTTTTGGTACAAAACCATGATGCATGACCAATATTTCAACAATTGAATAAAGTGGGGCCCCTACCCACCCCGCCTCCATATCTTGTTCTATGATTGCGCCCATATCCACCTCCGGGACCTCCCTAGTATCTTCCTCTTTTAGCACCACCACAATCACCACTCTTATGTTCTTCTTATACATGTAATTCTTCTTGGGTATTATCTTGCATTAACTGTAGTGATGTACAATTCTTGATTGCATGGGCCAGATACTTATAGAATTTGTAGAATGGAGTATGATGCATTTTTTTATACTTCTCCAAAGTTGGGGAGCGGGGTGGTAAATGGATGCATTATCTGCGAATATAACACCATTCCTTCTAAGGCCCAATTGGTAATGAAATAGGATCTCATGTCACCATGTAGTTGATAAGTACAGGGCACTCATCCCTACGATTCCCCTCTGATCAATATGTGTTACACCATACGCTCTCGCAAATTACTTTTGTCTTCACTATATATTTCAATTGCATCATCAAATTGGCCAATTATGACTACACATGGGCCAATCCTGCTAATGTCTCTACCCCTCCTTGTGTATCCTCCAAACACATTGCAATCTCCACAACCTCTGCTTGAGTTTTCACGTTATATCGGGTGAGAAAGCCTTGGATATATGGGGGAGTAACCCCACAATAAACTATTCTCTATGTTGTACGTTGTCGATTTCTAAGGTGATCCTATCCAACAAAATTTTGAACCGTTGGTCATTGTACGACATAGTTTCTGGTTGATATCCTTGATTTCTATAATACACTGACACTATGAATTAGGTTTATGGAATTCCCTAAGAAAATTTTTCTTGATCTCTATCAAGGATCTCACTTATCCCACTAACGCAGTGGCCTTATACTTCATGTAACATGCCAAGGCTCTATCCCTAAATGCGGATTCGAACTACATAACCTTTTTTGTTTTTTCTATGATTCTCTTTATAGACCATATTGCTTCACATGTGAACCAATTTTGGCCCACATGATATTTACCCATTCCATGGAACATTGGTAACCTCAAGGTGATTTCTTGATTCTCCATCCTGAGGCTAAGACTAACTCTTATCTGACTTTTTGGCCCACATGATATTTACCCATTCCATGGAACATTGGTAACCTCAAGGTGATTTCTTGATTCTCCATCCTGAGGCTAAGACTAACTCTTATCTGACTGTTGGGTATCGATATTCTCAACATTGATACTCTCCTAGGTGAAGTAGCATCTCATTTACCTTATTATTCACTCATCTCTTCTCTTTTATCTCCTTCTACTCTTTCTCTTATTCTAATCTCCCATGTTTTATCTTCTTAATTAAAAATGTGTAAGGGAGGTGGGGGCGGGGGGGTAAGTCCATCTTCTTCTGACATTCCATGTGAGGTGACCCAGAGAGTTTCCTACTTGCAACTGCGCAAGACCATATATTATCTCCAATTCTCCTCCCCCGCCATTAGGGTATCCTCCATCTTCTTCTCCTTCTCCTCCACCTATACTTTGTTCCTCATCTTTCTCTGAGGTTCCGACACTCCTCAACAACCAAGGGGTTCAGAATTCATCTCCAGGACCCCTCTTGCTACTACCACTACCATTACTAATACTATTGGTATCCCCACTAGACACTCTACTCTCAATTTTGTGACTCTTCTCAAACCTACCTTCACCTTTTCTCCTCTTTGGCATAAAACACTCTCCCACACTTAATTCAGGTGCGGTCCATTTTATCTTCATCTTGGGCCCAACTCCTTGTCACGGTCCCTTGTCCAACTTCTTTCCACTCATTCATTCTTCTTTTCTTCTCAACTCCACTCTTCTTGCATATCTCTCAACTCTCTCTCTCTTCTAATCCTCTACGTCCATTTAATTTCTCAACTCATTTCAACAACTCCTAGATCCTCCTTAACGGATCCATCTGCTTCCTCATTTCACCCTGTTGTGACAGCCCTCCAATAAACTGAACATTTATGAGTAAGCAGGTACACAAATGTAAATTTCAATAATATAATGATATGATAGATTTAAAATTTTCACATCTAGATTCAATATCCTAAACATGTAAATAAAGTAATACGTCAAAATGCTAAATACAAATTTGATCATTAATAACCTATTAAGGGTTGACACTGAGCTCAAGGATTTAATCTATAAATACCATAGGGTGTAAGTGTGCAATCATTTTGATCTACTTTAGTGTGAGGTTGCACAACTTGCACACAACTTTACTTATGTCAGTTGCACATATTGTAAGTTATATTATCATAATTAATTACGTCGCTAGACTTACTTACCTAGACGTAAGGTTTCATTTAATCATCAACAAACTTCTATTTACTTTTCATTTTGTTAATTTAATTATTAATTTCAATTAAATATTATATATATATATATATATATATATATATATATATATATATAGTTGGATTCAGATCTAATCGATTCCATACTTGGAGGGAGTGGTTGAGAGAATATCTCAACAACTCCAACAAACCAAAACCAACTCCAAATTAATCATTAATTCTAACACCCTCCCTTAATGATTACATTACAAATAAACCACATATTACAATTCTCAAATTACAACATATATATCTGTCTGATCTTGTCTTCATCAACACTCTCACCCACTCTGAAATCTCCCGGTTTACGCTCTTTCTTCTCCACAACTTCGAGCTTCCCTCTCAATCCATTTAAGATAAAAACACTTCTGACCATCTTTGATGAATTTGTAGGATCAAAGATTCTTGACACCCCCGAAGAAGAGTCTTGGTACTAAACAATCCTATTGAAATACTTCCATCTGTGAAATAATCCCAAAGAATAAATTTCAACATTTTTGTAGGAAAGTACTCTAGTTACGGAATGTATTCAGCAATCAATCCTCCAAAATGACCTTCTTTTTACAAATACACACCACACAATAATCCTGCATATATTTAATCTCCACGCAACAATGAAAAATTTATTCTTTATAGAAAATTCACTGCAGGCTTCTATCCCACGCAGTCACACAAAATTTCACACCAAACTCTGCAGTGCATAAACTAGACTGCAAGATCTCTATTGGACGGTGGGTAGGCAGCTCTGCCACAGTTGCATCAATTCACTGTCTTCAAGTGATGATAATCGGCTCCATGTAAAATTGGGTTCCTCTTCTTGAAGCTTCAACGAGATTTCTCTCAGCATGTCATCTTCAACCATCGTATCACCGTAGATATGCATCCCACAGAGAAAAATTGCCATTGGCTGATCTCACCAGTTTTCACCTTTTGTGGACACGCAGGCTGCAGCGACTCTGGCCAATTAGAACTCTTTGGCAGCAATAGCACCAATCCAGTCCATATGCTTTTACACTGGCACACAAAATATCTTCAACGCAACTCGTATGGAAACTCGTATGGCAGTGGATTCATAAGTCCCTACGCTCACATGCACAATATGCAACGAATCTCCTGTTGCAAATGTTAACTGAAAAGATCCCTGGCGATCCAACAGTGGCAACGAGCGTTTGAATAGATGCGAAATCTCATGGCTCCCTCTCTCACGATCGGTGCAGTAACAATTAAATCTCCTTCAACAGTGACAGTGGAAAACAGAATCAAACAAAAAATCTAGAAAAACACATAAAACGCTAAAAACAAGCACTTCACTCTCACGCTTATGTACAGAGAATCGATTGTCTAGAATCTCACATCTTCCTAGCCTTCCTGTGAGGGAATCAAGCCAGAACAGGCTCTGATACCAAGTTAAAATTCATGAGAGCAGAGGCACACAGTAATAACACACAATAATTGATTATATTGCACACATACATAGCTACATATATAGCTGGATTCAGATCTAACCGATTCTATACTTAGAGGGAGTGGTTGAGAGAATATCTCAACAACTCCAACAAACCAAAACCAACTCCAAATTAATCATTAATTCTAACACGTGCTGCTTCTTATTGGAGGCTTGCACACGCACATGTTTATTTAAAATCTGTGAGCGATCATACGATAACCCCACTATGTAACATAGGACAAAGTCTAGCATACACATAGGGTACCTAAATTATAACCATATGAATTAAGGAAAACTTAATTTAATGTTAAATATCCATTTATATACGCTCAAATAAATAATCCTGAAGAGTCCTAGAAAATCCACTATCAAACATGATGCATTAAAAATTATGTGCGCGAGCTTGTCAATGTCAATGGTCCTAGAAAATCCACTATCAACAAAAATTTTGGACTTTTTGTTGTGCCTTTCTGTGCATTCTTCAACTTTTTCATTTCTGTTAGTAGAGTTTTATTATGATTTCTTAAACTAGAAATTTCAATTTTTTTATTAATAGTTTTTTACTAATATTTTTAGTATTTTTTTTCAGTTGTTTTTTTGTATTTTTATTTCGTTGTTGTATATATTTTGATCTGTTGTTGAAATTTGAAATTTTTTATATCTTTGTTCTTTAATTCTCGTTGATTATGTATAATTTTTTCTTTTTGATGATACTAGTTCTATTCAAGCATCTAATTTTCCCTTCTAAATCATCATGATCTTGTTTTTTTGTCCTTTGTCCTCTTGGAATTTAGTATTTTGTATATGATCTATATCTTAGAAACATTAGAAAAAATTGTGAGTATCCTAATCTCTAGCTAGCCCTTCAAAGTGTCAAACTTTGGTAATGTCATTTTTCCCCTGATATATATTTTCAATACTAATATTTGACCTTCCTAAGAATATATGTTAAGAATGTAAATACTTTCACCTTTTATTTATCTCAACAAAAAAATATCTTATAAACTTTAATATTTCATATTTTGCCAATATTCACACATTATTCACCTTTCATTTGCAACTTTTTTAATACTAATATTTGATCTTCTTAAGAATACATTTTAAGAATGTAAATACTTTCACCTTTTATTTATCTGAAAACAAGAAAATATCTTATAAACTTTAATATTTCATATTTTGCCAACATTCTTACATTATTCACCTTTCATTTACAACTTTTCACATTATTGAAGTTCTCAATATTTTCCCCTTTTTCACTTTCATGTGAGTTCTTATATACTTGTATTAACCTCGTGACTTCACACAATGTCTCAAGCTTGTTTTATCCTCGTGCAAAAATTTATCCATCTAAAAATTCAATCTTTGTTTCTTCACTATCCTTATATGTTGTATATCCTTTCTTTACATTGTTAAATTATATATATTATTGAGTCGATACTTCTTCATATGTATACTTTTTATATAATTGTATTAACACTTCACACATTGTTCCAAACTTGTTTTGTCTTCATGCAAAAATGATCTATGTAAAGATTAAATCTTTATTTCTTCATAATCATAATACGTTATATATCCTTTCTTTACATTATCAAATTATATATATCATTGATTTGATACTTCTTCAGATGTATATAACTTATATACTTATATTAACCTCGTGACTTTACACAATGTTGTGTTGTGGTCATTCAAAAATATAACTTAACAATCCTCATATTTTTTATAAGATTCTTTTATATTGTCAAATTATATGTATCAAAATTCTCTATTTAGTCACATATTTTTACTATGTATTTGAAAATTTACTTTACATATCCATAGTATGGAATCTTTGTTTTACTTGATACTTCTTTACATGTACATTTTTAAAGATACTTTTACTACGTACTTGAAAATTTATTTTACATATCCAAAGTATGGAATCTTTCTATACTTCTTTACATTTGCAGTTTTAAAGATACATGGAAGCTTTGATTTTTAATTATGTTTTGTTACCATGCACATCACAATTAACATGACTTATTTTCAATTATGAAATTTTATTTGACTTGTATTTATTTACAATTTAAAAATACTTAAATTATTATTTATTTATTTTTAAAATATATGTGGACCAAAATTGTGACTATTATTTATAAAACTTAGTTGTGACTATTATTCATGATATTTATCTTATAAGTATTATAAGATGGTATTTATTTTTTATATTACGATAATAAATGTAATATACTTCAGAATAAATGTAATATACCTCAGATATATTACATTGATAATTAAAATGGAGAAAAAAAATAGGAAGCCAGTTTTCTCAAAACGATGACAAGATTGCATGTGTATGATGATTACTCATTATTCTTGGGTGACTAGAGACCTTACACTTGGACAAATTAGCAAGGAGATGAGACATAATTAGAATGGAGAAAAAAAAACAATAAGCCAATTTTCTCAAAAAAAAAATTGCAAAATTATGATCACTCATTATTCTTAGGTGACTAGAGACCTTGCACTTAGACATATGTGTACACTTTATTATCTAGATTGTTTCTCTCTTTAAGTTGATAAGGTGATAGATAATTTAATTAATAGATAAAGTCCAAAACATTTTTATAAAATTCAAAACATTCAATTCACTATATTGCATTAAAACTTATTTCTTTGTTTTACACATAAAAAATCTTATACATTAATTTGATATTAACTGCAAGAAAATAAATTATTATTTTTGTTATTATAATAAAAAATATTAACATCAATTTAATATTGATTTTGAAAATAAATTATTATTTTTACTATTATAATAAAAAACTTTTTCATTAAAAAAATATTTTTAAACATTTTACGGAAAAACATTTTTTTTTAAATTTAAAAACATTATATTACCTTCAATAATAAAACAGTTAGGAATTGACAAAACTATTTCACTATTTAAATCATACTAAAAAAATCTATTAAATAAGACATGAACTAAAAAAACTATTTAAAAAGCTAAACAGAAAGCCAACGCTCAGAACTAGCCTATAGGTAACATTTGTCCAGCCCAAGGAACTTCGGAGCTGCATGCCGGCAGAGGAATATACCTACCCAAAAAAACAGTCCAGCGATTTGGACCTATGTACCGACTTTGTCAACACGACTTTAAAGAAAAGTCAAACCACATAAACCTAACCCTGCCGGCTTGCCTTGATGTATACCAACCAAAAAACCCTAGCGAATTTGACTTGCTATAGACCACCTTCAAAAACAGCATAAAAACGCACCCTTCCATCCACTAAAAAACAAACCCTTTTTTTTCCAATAAAAAATTCCTCAAATTTATAAAATGTATAAATTCTTTTACATCTGCCAGCACTGCAAGCTGTCTGTCATCAAAGTACCGCTCCAATACAGGGACTCAATCGATACATATCCAGCCAGGAGGAATTACCCTATCGCTCTCGGGGAGAGAGTACATCTCTACTCAAATAGATTTAACAAAAATAAGTAACTGGATCCAATGCATCAGCTAAATGGCTACGGCCTTCATCTTTCAAAGACATTTATGGAGGATATGGGACTGTCTATCCCCTTATCGCTGTGCAAGACCGAGAGTCTTCCCACCACACCATTTAGTGCTCTCTTTGAGAGCGCATCAGCCTCCTTGTTGAGAGATCGAGGAATGTGTTTGAAACTGATGTCAGCGAAGTGGGTGGAAAGGTTCCTCGTGAGATGCAACCAGCCTTCAATATGAATTGAGTGTAGGTTGCATTTTTGCATTATCCAGTCAATGATCACACGAGAATCACCAAGCACGAGAAGATGGTTGATCGACCACATAGCCGCCAGTGTGAGGGAGGCCCACAGTCCCAAGAGCTCGGCCTTAGTATTAGTTCCCTCTCCACAGTTGACCCCATATATAAAAACAAACACGACTCCCGTATACAATTTCGACTATTTTGTTTTGTCTAAACTATGGGATGGCATATAGTGCCCCATTTTGTAAATGACGGGATGACATGCAACACCTCATTTTCCAAATTTTATTCGTCCAGTCGTCGTCAACATGAAGACAATATTTGACTCGGATACAGACTTGTGCAAAAATTAACATCCAGAGTTTAAAGTAATTTGGGGGAGCCTCTTTATCTATGTTCTTTATATTAGTTTTGTACATTAAGTACCTAATAGTTGATGTGCTCTTAATGGGGAAAGACTCACTTCTATGAGCATGATAGGATAGAGTGTATTACCTTTAATTTTGAGATTATAAGTTATAAAATTCTTTTGTATCTCTTATATCTTTCCCCATGATTTTTGAGAGATATTGCATCCCAAAATTCACATCCATATAAGATAAAAAGAGTGAAAAGAGTATCAAAAAGGTGTTTTTTCTTATCCCATAGCCAAAATTCTCATAATTTACAATTATTTCAAATCCCATAATAAGATTTGCACCCTCCATTTATCCTTTTCTTAATGCTATAGTTCCAATTTCGCTTGTGATGAATATCAATTCCAGGATACTTGTGCAAAGGAACTTCCACCAAGGTATTGTTGTCATATATGAAAATATCATAAGTGTTCTTATTGGATTTAATTATCATAACCTTAGTTTTTTTTAGTGTTCACAATCATTCTTGTACTAGATAATAAGTCTTTAAGGATGCTCAACTACTTACTAAGGTCATGGATTCCTTTCCATAAGAACAATATCATCGGCATAGAGAAAAAGGGTGATGACTATACTAGCAAGAGTTGGTCCTACACAACCTGCAGCTTCTAAACAAGCTTCCAACTTCTCAATGTAAATGCCAAAAAAGGTAGGGGATAGGGGACATCCCTGCTTGACTTCTATATGGTAATTAATTTCTTCTAACCAACCCTTAGTGATTCTAAACTTGGAAATTACGTTCTCATACAACCTTACCACAATAACTCTTAGCTAGGAGGGAACTCTTAGGTGTTCCAGCCAATTCCAAAAGTTGGTCTTAGGCACAATGTCAAAAATATTTCCTAAAGTTAACAAAAGAATAAAATAGACTATTTTTATTGTTGTAACACTCCTCTGCAATGATCCTAAGAATGACAAATTCGTCCACCATTGAATGTTAACCTTTAAAACAAGTATTGCCTTTAGCTCGTTTTTCATGAGCTTCTAGCTATATACGTATATTCTTTTCCAAATACTTCCATATAGCTTGGGTAAAATAGGGCTAATCATAATAATCCTATAATTAGAAGAATTTCTTTTATCTCCACTTTATCCCTCATATATATTTATATTGATTTTTTTATTTTTTTTACCTTTTTCCGATTGATAAAAATAATAAAATTAACGTAATCCATGCACAAAATTCACATGAAAAAGTCTTTCAGATTATGAAAAATATTTAATTCCTTTATGTTGACAACATGTCCTCAACATTATAAACCAGCGAAATGTTATAAGATTTATATCATTTTCAAATTATATTATATATTTATGCGATTTTTTGGTGTTTTTTCGGTTGGTGAAAACAACATATAAGTCCATGTACAAAAATATCATGAAAAAGTCTTTAGATTGTGAAAGATGATTAATCTCATTGTATTGAAAACATGTCCTCAATATTATACATGAGTAAAATCGTTATGAAGCTCTCTTCCGCAAAATAGTAATTAGTCCATCAAATGTAAAGCACAATTTTGATATGCTGTAACAAAAGTTTATCGTCACAATGCAAAAATATGTTATATTTTTGTCATCTAAGGTGGAGATGGTACTTAGATATAAATAAGTATCTAAGTTGTGTATTAAAAGATTGCTCACATAGCTTGTCATAAGAACAAATGTAATTATATTGCAGTTTTTACAATTAAAGGTGGGTTGTGTGATAAAAAATATTTTCTTAATCTTGTTTTTTAGATGTTTTTTTTTATAGTTTAGTAGAAAAGATGTTTTTTTTTTATAGTTTAGTAGGGAAATGTGTAGTTCTTTCTATATTTAATATGGAATGTTACATAACATTTAAAAATAATAATAAAAAAATTATTTCAATATATATCATAAATAAAATATTTCAACATCCATCTTAGATAAAATATATTTATACAAAGTTGACGGATGATAAATTGGTAACAGGGTGAGCAAAAGCGTGCTCATGCACGAACATGTGTGCGTTTCTAGGAACACACACACATTGATGATGTTATAGGTTTGGAAAAACCAAAACCTCCACTCAATGTGCCACATAGGCACGTTCCTAGGAACAAGTGCACATTCCAAAGAATGCATACATTGTGTTCCCAGGAATGCGTGAGTACTACTAGGAATGCGTGTGCATTCCCATCAGACCCTTTTAAGGGCCTATGGGTGCAATTTGTGGCCATTTGGGCCACACTATGCCGCATGTTTTAAGTCTGATTGAGAAAAATGAAAGAAGTGGAAGAGGTCACCAAGCATCTAGAAGATTTCAACACCATGTCCAGGTCAAGTCAAGTATGCTTGATCTTTAGAGAAATCTTTGATTTTTGCAAAAACTAATAAACCTCAAAATGTAAATAACAAAATTATGGAGTTGGTACACTTTATTTCTTTAATATAAAGGCCAACTAACCCCAAAAATATACTACATAAGACATAATTGACATACGATAATGGATATTCTAGGGAATCCAACTAGTAAGTTTATCCCCTCTTCCTACTCTAGTAAGTTTTTACTTTGAAAATGTCTCTTGAATCTAGAACAAACTCCTATGTGCATAGGGTAATGGATATCCTTCTCCATCACTTGAATTGCCATCTATCTCTTCTAACAATGACGAAATGGAAATATCCAATTTGGCCTTCAATGCCCATCAAACCAATCAACAATAATCATAATATGTTGAACCCTAATCAACTCAACATGGATTTTCTACTTTCCTTGAGTGCTTGATCTCTTTCTTGATGTATCGAACATGGAAGTCCTATATTATTGCAATGCAAGATTGATTTCTATTCTTTTCCTTCACAACATGTCTAATTTGAATAAACTAATGAACCAAAAAATACCTTCCTTCTTCATAAGTCTTTGGGAATCCACGAGGTTTGGTTGCTTTACAAATTGTGGTTTCATTGGCTTTCAGTACCTCATCAATTTGATTTCTATGTTTCGTCGAAAGTAAAATGCAATATGATAGTAATATATTTTCCATCTATATTAATTCACTTTTCATAAATGTGTACTAAAAATGTTTAAGATAATGGATATTAAAAAGTAGCAATTTCCCTTAGAGTCGCAAAGGTATGTCATAAATGTTTGAGTTGAAATTAATTGTGTAACTAGCATAAATAATTAATCCATGGAGCATATCTTGAATAAGGATATGGACCAAGTTTTGGAACATATCCTCAATATTACAAATATGTGTATAATTAGTGGGGATGTAGCATGGCTAGCAATGAATAAATGCATATGCATGCATACATAAATGAATTTAAATATATGTAATTTTTGTTGAATGCACAATGTCACATATGCATTCAACTTCAATTTTAATTTACTTATAGAACTATAATTAGACTTTGTTATATATATTAATTCATAATATTTTGGAATGTGTGGCTACAAAGTGATACTTGAAGAATCTTTCATAGAATCTTTTACAGTTACATTGAAATTATTGTAACAACGCATCAATGCAAATATAAATTTTATGGTTTAAATAAACATTTATTATATTATATATTATAATAACTATAAAAAATCTAGTTAATTAAACATTTGATAGAAAAATCTTCATGCAACCATGTTCAAATGAAGTATGAGTAAAATATATTAATATTAAGCACATCTTCTATTTAAGCGCATCTCATATTTAAGCCCTACCCCACTATCCTTGTATGGGAGGCCACATTGGTATTAAAAGAGCCTTTGCATGACCTTCTAAGAAAAGAAGTATATTTATTAGTAATGTTTAATAGTGAAGAAAATACAATTGCAATTGAACATATTATAAATTATGAATGCAAGTTACAATCACTTAAGATTGCTCACAATGATGTTGTTTGTAGGTTGTTTCAACTCACCTTTGAAAAAGAAGAAACTTGTCGAATTGGTATAAGATCTTAAAACTGTCTCGGAGACAAGACATGTATGTATTTGTGATTATTTTCTTGTTTCTTTAATTTCTTAAACTATTTATTTGCATGTTTTTTGTAACTTTTTAATTTAATTAAAAAACTAACCTAATTTACATGAACCTCCTTATTAAATTGCAGTCGAATAATTAAGAATGAACCAAGAGAAAACCAAAACCCAACACAACCACATGAATGCGTATAAAACACTTACCCACCACAACCACCAAAGATAAACACAGAAATTGATGAAAGGTTGACCTCTTTGCGATGAATTTCTTGTGACTTAAGGGGTACAAGAAAGCCTAGACAATTTCCATTAGCCACTTCATTCAATGTCATTATATCATCCATTGCAAGTGCCCAAGGGAAATTAACTAGTATTTTTGAATACAAGGCTAGGATGTTTGACTATTACATGACTAGACTCGATAAAAACCAAGTCAGAGACTTGAATATTACGAAACAAGATTTGATGTCTCTATTTATTGATCCTAGATATAGACTACAACAACCAATCAACAAGATATGTATTTGTATAGAGAGGTGCATTCACCAACAATTTAAGGATAATTGGATGGATAGAAGGTTCATTATATTAGACAAACGTTCATGCAATATGTTGGTCACTATAATTGCTCAATTAATTCAAACAACCAAGTGATACATAAATTTTCAACCCAAGGAAGTCTGTTTATTTCAAAGATAACCACGCACTATATATGCTCAATTCCAAAAGCAACTTAAAGTTGTAGTAAAGGAAACTATATTAATCATACTTGCCTTGAATGAACTAAAGTTTTGACTTAATTTACAGGAAAGTAACCTACCTATTGCAGATCTTAAAGATTAATCTAAGGAATCCTGGATGACATTAAAATATGAATTGCAATAGGAAAGAACAACTATTCTGTAACCAGAGAATAGGACCCTTACTCTCGAGCAGAGACTTCAGCACCTTATTTCTGATTAACACACTTTCATGAAAACAGTAATGCAAAGAAGGTTAACTCTATCTAGCAGAGAACAAGGCCATCTAATTCCTTCCTTTATAAGCAGGAACCATTAGCCCTATTTCTGATTAGCACACTTGCATAAATAATTGAAATCTACAGAGAACAGAATAGTCTGATCCCTTCCTTTCTAAGCAGGAACCCTTAACCCAGCCTCTAGCTAGCACACTTGCAGAAGTAATTGAAATCTACAGAGAACAGGATAGTTTGATTCCTTCCTTTCTAAGCAGGAACCCTTAACCCAGCCTCTGGCTAGCACACTTGCAGAAGTAATTGAAATCTACAGAGAACAGGATAGTCTGATCCCTTCCTTTCTAAGAAAGAACCCTTAACCCAGCCTCTGGCTAGCACACTTGCAGAAGTAATTGAAATCTACATAGAACAGGATAGTCTGATCCCTCCCTTTCTAAGCAAGAACCCTTAACCCAGCCTCTGGCTAGCACATAAAAGAATCACACAAGATTGCTAATGAAAAGAATGTAACGTTCAATAAACTAAAGTTCTTAACAAGACAGAGTTTAGTAGTGCTTCAGCAAAGCAAAATTCATTAAAAGTAGTGTTTCAGCAGATGAAAGTTAATCAAGGCATAAACATACATTATACTAACACACTCTAAAACTAACGGGTGAATCTTGTGAAGAAGGTGGGCCCTCCCTTCTCACAAGATTCCCCTGAAACAAGAAAGCTAGAGAAGGATACTCAAAGCAGTCTTTTATTCATCTATCAAAATATCATATTACAGTCTGAAAATGAAATACGTCCCTCTATGAAGCTTTCTCAATACATAAAACTTGGATCCCTCGAATGATGATTTCCCCTTATTTAAAGAGGGAATCCCTTCAATACAATTGATCCAAAAATTACAATGTGTATCTGCGCCCTATCTTTAGTCGGATCGACTTTCTAAACTAGAATAGGATGTCCTAGTCTCGCACAACAGAATGCTCTTACAAGTGCTGAATGAGGCATTGTTGTTATGGCTGGAGTAACAACTTCCTCTTGTTGTTGTTGATGCTATTTCAGCACCGCGAATTGCGGGCTTTTCCAGCCACGGGGATTGCGCTCTCGATTGTATCGCCATTCTCGTGTAGGAGTGATGGCTAGTGCTTGTTGACCGTTGACTGTAACGGCTTCCTTCGTGTTTCATCATCATCGGTCCTGGCGGATTCCTCTGTGTTTCAGCATCTGCGACCTGGACTGTGTAGCAGCTCTGTGTTTCAGCATCTGCAGCTCTGGACTATGTAGCAGCTCTTTGTTTCAGCATCTGCGACCTGGACTGTGTAGCATCTCTGTGTTTCAGCATCTGTAGCTCTGGACTGTGTAGCAGCTCTGTGTTTTAGCATCTATGACCTGGACTGTGTAGCAGCTCTGTGTTTCAGCATCTGCAGCTTGAACACTTATACATTTCTAATCAATGGTTAAGTACGAGAGTGATATAAAATATTATGAAAAACAGATTAAACGTATAGTTATGAGAAGGGATGTTGTATACCTTTGGAATGATCAGATAAAGTGATAGTATGAGTTTAAATATGGGTGATCAAGAGTATAATAGTGGCAAATAGTATAGGAAAAAAGGTACATTGTGTAGTCCTAACATCCCCCCCAACTCAAGGTGTTGCGTGTCGTCAGGCAACTCACTCTGAATCAGAGTCTGGATACCGACTCTGAGCATGTAAGTTACTAAAGCAGTAACTATGGGAGGTACTGTCCGTTGGCGTTCTGAACCCTTGGACCTGCTGTAATATTTGTCATGTTGTTGTTTCTACATTCTTAGGCAGCTTATAACTGACTTGATACCTTTCTATTGGAAACCAGAGGATGGGAAAATAAAACCGGTACCCTATCCAGTTTTCAGCACAATGCCTAACACACTGGATGTAGTTAGGTATCCTGGAAATTGCTACCTATAGGTTGGCAGGACCAAAAGGATTTTGCTCTTGTCTCTTCTCCATGGATTGCTGCCAAAACAAATTATTTGCCTGGAGGGCAGGAATCTCTATGGATCTAATGATGTGTTGACAATCCTGGAGCACTTCTGATTGTAGCTACTGAACATGTTCAGTCACCCCTGGTTGTTTTAAGAACTCATAATATTCTGTGATAAAGGTAGCTGCCTTCTGTGGTTCCGGTCTTATCCAGAGGAGGCGATTATCTTGATTGTACTTAGCAGCCAAAAAGTCATCTTGCCACAAAATCTAATTATAGATAAAGGAAGTGAATGCTCGAATTTGGATGTCCCCAACAAGGGGATTTATGTTTAGCAGCCTATTCTCTGGAATGGCCTCATTATGAAAGTATGCCTCACAAAGGAGGTGTTGATCCCTAGTAGAGGCTGCTACAAAGGTTTTGACAAAATCTGCTAGGTGTAGTATTGCATGGGGTTTACCTTCTATAATGGATTTGATCTGAAACCATGTGAGTTGCTCCATAAGGAATAAGGAGTAGTTGCAAGATGGATTTCTTGTGGCCAGTAGCTTCTGTACCAAATCAAATACTAGGGCCAATCGGCCTTTCAATTCTTTGTTTTGCTTCTTAAGGTCATGAGATTCCTAGCGTGTCTATTCTAATACTTCCCAATTTGAGTAAGTATGATTTATCCAGATTTGTCTGTGCACTTGCAGGTTTTTTGTCTGTGTTTCAGCATACTCTTTCTTCCATTTTTGTATTGTTGCATGCTCATCCCATAGCTGAGTCTGTGTTTCAGCGTTGGAAGTAGAGGGATGAGGTAAGGTTTGAGTAGATTGTTCCCTAATAGTGGGGAGATTGATCTGGTTGGGAGGTGTAAATTCCTCCATAGGCATTGTCTGTTCAACCTTGTTGACAATGGTAGGGGCTTCTTTTGTTGCAATGTAGGGTTCAGTCTTGAGCTTGATAGGGCCTGCTAGTTCTTGTGTTGCAGTAGGTTCAGTCTTGAGCTTGGGAGGGCCTGCTGGTTCTTGTGTTGCAGCAGGTTCAGTCTTGAGCTTGGTAGGGCCTGCTGGTTCTTGTGTTGCAGCAGGTTTAGTCTTGAGCTTGGTAGGGCCTGCTGGTTCTTGTGTTGTAGCAGGTTCATCCTTGGCTACAAAAGATGAAGGAGTAGGGGCTGCTCCCGGCACTGGGACTTGAATTACCTTATAGCCTGCTTGATAGTAAATATCTCCACATTGGCAATAGATATATTCTTTACACAGGCTTTCTGTAGTTTTCTCTGACAAGGTTGCTATACGTCCTAAGGTGTACAATTTAGTTCCTTTTCATATGCTTCCTTTGCCCTGGCTAGTTCCTGCTTATATGCTTCCAGTTCTGACTTTAAAAACTCGTTTTCCTACAAGACAGATGCCATTGTTGCTTCTGGTTGTTGGGGAGTGGTTGTAGGAATGGTAGATGCTCCTTGTGTTTCAGCTTCTTGGTGTAGGAAAAGTAAAGTTGCAGCACCCTGAACCTCTAATTCATGTATATCAATTTTAGTATCAGCGGCTGGTTCTTGTGTTTCAGCCACTGAATGGGTAGCTGGTTTTTCAGCTACTTTGCTTGAGGAGGGTAGTGTTGCAGCATTCAGGGCCTCTCATTCCTGTAATTCAATTTCAATATCAGTGGTTGGTTCTTGTGTTTCAACCACTGGATGGGTAGCTGGTTCTTGTGTTTCAGCTACTTTATTTGAAACAAATGATGTCTGGGCATTTGGTTCCTATAACTCAATTTCAATATCAGCGGCTGGTTCTTGTGTTTCAGCCACTGGATGGGTAGCTGGTTCTTGTGTTTCAACTACTTTATTTGAAACAAATGATGTATGGGCATCTGGTTCCTGTAACTCAATTTCAATATCAGTGGTTGGTTCTTGTGTTTCAGCCGTAGCTGTTTCTTGTGGTTCAGCTATGGCTAGTTCTTGTGTTTCAGCCACTGAGTGGGTAGCTGGTTCTTGTGTTTCAGCTACTTTCTGTGAGACAGATGATGTTACAACATCCTGGGCATCTGGTTCTTTTGTTTCAGTGCCTGTGGTTGGAATAGGCAAAGATCCCGGAATTGGGGAGGTTGGAGGTGTACGAGGTATCAGTGGAATTGGCGGGGGATCTAGGGTAGTGGTCATAAAGGGTGGCCTTGTTGAGGCTCTTGTTCGATTTTTCCGTAAGAAGGGTGGAAAGAGGGGAGTTTTTTTTCATTTTCGTGAAGGTCTTTCTTCAATGATGGGATAAGAGGAATTATCTGGTTCAGAGTCATCACTGAGAATATGAAGGGCGGGAGTGGATGATTCTGGTAAGGTATGCGACGGATTTGGTATGGTAGGGGAATTGATTGGACTGGTTGGTTTTGTGGGCGGGCTATTGGGTACTTCGGGAGAGTCTGGAGGGTTTTGCGATTGTTGCTCCTGGGGATTTTCAGGAATTTAGGCAGCTGCTTGGGGGTTTATGGGTGGGTTATTTTGTGGACGGTTCTGTTGAGAAAAACCCCTCTGGATGAGCAATTGGACAAGATGGTGGTGGGTGAGTGAAAGGGTGGTATATTTAGCCTTTCTGCAGTAATGTGCCATATTTTTCAAACATCCCAACAAATAATAAGGAATATTGACCTGTCTATTATGCCTTAAATGAGATAGCAGAAGAAAGTCATGCTAATAAACTACCTGATATCGGCCTTCGCAGGTCAGGTAATGTTTGATGAAACTTGCAACTTCTAGCCATGGGGGTGGCAATGAGCTGAGTTGAACACCCCTGCCTTTCAATTCAATTCGTTCTTCTAGTAGGAAGAAGTTCTGTTGAACATTCCGAATGATATGTTTTTGGCTGAACATGCGAGTGTTGTCGATAGGGAGGCCTGAGACCTCTGCTATATCTTCTTCTGTTACTGATATTCAGACCCCTTCGATGACAGAATGGTCCTCCTGAAGATTTTGGGCGAATTGCAGGACCTGTTGTTCATTATACCTCTGAAGTCTCTGGAAGTAATTGAGCCATCCTGCCTGCTGGAAGATTTGATAAGCTGGTGGATAGTGTTCTAACAGCGCTGTGGTGGCGGGCTTGTTCTGTATGACAGATCCTCCCATGGCTACCAGCTTGGTAAGATACAGTGTCAAGAGTTTGAGTATCAGCTTCTGCGCAGAGTGAGTTTTCCGAGCGACGTTATGCAAGAATGGTGGTCAAATGCATGAAAGGGTGGTGAAATAGGAATGGCGGCGGTAAAATCGTGTGAAATGATGGTATCGTGGGTTTGATGTGTCCTCTCCTCCCGTCAAGTGCGAGTAGTAATGATTGCACTTGAATGGTCATAATGACTTAGAGTCTTTCTCATTAACTATAGCCTAACTGAATTACATAAAATTTACATACCTCGCCTTACCGTTTGATTTGTTCTGTAAACAACATATCATGCATGTCTGTGGTAGTCCTGTCATGGTGGAGAATTTTGATATAATAGATGAATTGTGTCGAGGGTTTGCTGACTAGAAGGACGAACTATAATCTGAGGGCGTAAAAGCTTGCTGACAGATTGATGTTGAAAAACTGGTGTTTCAACAACAGAGAAGAATGAAACAATTGTTGGACGGTGTTGTTTCGTTGATGAAGAATTGTTGAACAATGGTGTTTCAACAACAAGAAAACGGGGCGAAACAATTGCTGGACGGTGTTGTTTCGTCGATGAAGAGTGGTGAGGAAATGGCGGACTGTAGTGTTTCGGCGGTAGGGAGAGAAGAAAGTGATGAACAGTGGTGTTTCAACATCGGAAGAAAGTCAAAAGTATTGAACAGTGGTGTTTCAGCATCGGAAGAAAGTCAAAAGTGTTGATCAGTGGTGTTTCAACATCAAAAAAAAATGATGAAGAGTTGCTGACAGTGGTGTTTCAACAACAGGAAAGAAAAGGTGAAACAATTGTTGGACGATGTTGTTTCGTCGATGAAGGATGGTGAGGAAATGGGAAAAAGTGGTAAAAGATTGCGGAACCATGATGGGGAAAAGATGTGAGTTTGGTGGTAGTGGTGTTTCAGTGATGAAGGAAAGGGAGTGGATTGCTGACAGTGGTGTTTCGGCAACAGAGAAAAGTCAAAAGTGTTGAAGGGTGGTGGTTCATCCTCGGAGGCAAGTCAAGAGTGCTGAACGGTGGTGTTTCAGCATCAGAAGAAAGTCAACAGTGCTGAACAATGGTGTTTCAACATCGGGAAAGCTTAGCTCTTTGAAGTAGGATCGTCCTTTCCTGGTGGCCTATACTTCGATCGAGGATTCTGCAAAAATCGACTGTAGCATGGTATTTCTTGACAGGGATTATTAGTAAATAAAATCGAATCTAATCTAATACTAAAGAAAATTAACTTAAAAGAATTGATTGCTATTAGGGGTAGAAACTCCCTCAACGAAGAGGAACTGGGCGTCTTCCATGCATGTGGCCTTAAAATCTTCTTTAGAAATTGGTCGCTGATACAGACGGAGCCGATGACCATTTACAAGTAATGGGGTTTTGGAGTCATCGATTGTGAGGAGCCTTATTGTTCCATTGGGGAAAACTCTGTCTACTTCGTAAGGTCCAAGCCATCTTGTACGCAGTTTCCCTTGAAATTATTTGAATCGGGAATCATACAGTAGGGCCCAATTACCTTTTTGGAACTGCTTATTCTTGATATTTTTGTCATGCCATTTTGATCTTTGTTGTTGAATTATCGTTGTTTTATGAATGGCATCTAGTCTTTTCTCCTCCAGTTCATTAAGCTGCTGCAACTTGGTTGTCTGTGCATCGGTTAAATCAAGGTTGACAGCTAAAGCAGTCCTTAAGGTTTTTATCTTAAATTCCACAGGAAAGACAACACTCTTTCCATAGACTAATTCATAGGGAGAGAATCCTGTAGTATTACTCCAGGTAGTTCTGTAGGCCCATAGTGCTTCAGGGAGCCTGTAGGACCAATCCTTTCTACTTTCCTTCACTGTTTTTGTGAGAATGGATTCTATGACTTTGTTTTTGATTTCCACCTGTCCATTGGCTTGGGGGTGGTATGTTGTAGTCATTCTCTGTTGAATATGATATTTCTGAAGGGTGGCTTTGAACCCATGAGAAGTGAAAGGAGGTCCTCCATCTATAACTAATTCTCTTGGCATTCCAAATCTGGTGAAGATGTCTTTAAATAAGAAATCTATAACTGCTTCCTCAGTCACTCTGTGGAGTGCCTTGGCTTCCACCCATTTAGTCATGTAGTCTGTGCAGACCACTATATAAACTTTTTGATTGGATGGAGAGTTGATGGGTCCTATAAAGTCTAAGGCCCATCTTTCAAATGGTTCAAGTACTACCTGGGGGTTTAATGGAATTTCATCTCTATGATTAGGTTGGCCTACTCTTTGGTAGCTATCACGGGCCTGGACATATTTCTTTGCATCCTTGAAGAGTGAGGGCCAATAGTACCCCATCCTGAGAATTTTATGTGTTGTTCTCTTATCAACAAAATGCCCTCCACAAGGGCCATCATGACAAGCTTTCAATAGATCATACACCTCATCTTCTCTAATACACCTTCAAATTTCTTGATCAGCTCCTGTATGGAAAAGGTACCCTCTTATCCAACTATACCGAGCACTTTGATGAATAATATTTTTTTTCTCTCGGTAGGATAGGTGTGATGGTAACTTTCCTGCAACCAAGTAGTTATCAATATCTGCATACCAAGGTGAGTGAGCAGAAACTGCAAATAGATATTCATCAGGAAAGGAATCATCTACTGGGGTATCATCATCAGGTGTCAATCGAGAAAGGAAATCAGCAACTACATTCTCTTTTCCTGGCCTATCTACAATTGTAATATCAAATTCTTGCAATAATAGTAGCCATCTGGTGACTCTAGCATTTGTGATAGGTTTATTCATTAAGTACTTGATAGCTGAGTGATCAGTGTGGACAAAAGTAGAATAGCCAGTAATGTAATGTCTAAATTTACTAATTGCATAGATAACTGCTAAGAATTCCTTCTCGGTGACTGTATAATTG
>CBVK0102326328.1:0-21534 GCA_900067695.1 Picea abies
TTCAGTTTTAAAATCTTCAAGTAAATTACCTATCTCGGCTCTTGTTGCTCCCCCACTGGCTAATTTTTGGACTCTTGAAAATGTGGCGTCCCTGCTGTTTAATCTATTTCTTGAAGCTCCCCTTGAACATCTTTTGCATAAATTGACAATTTCATCATATGATTCCTTGGATATGTCCCATTTTCCAAGAATATTCAGCATATCTAGACAATCATCCCTTACTCCTTTTAATAAAATAGTTTTGAGAATATCCTTACTTACATTGGGATGACTGGATCTTTGTAGATTGTATTGTAGCCTTTCTACAAAGTCTTCTAGATTCTCGTCCTCTTTCTGCATCATCTTAAATAGCTCCTCCCTCTTTTCTCTTGTTCAGTAGTAATCCTGGTATTTGTTTAGGAATTTCTGTTTCATTTGGTCCCATGTTGTGATTACATGGCCTCCAAGACTCATAAACCATCTTAGTGCATTCCCTTTTAGTGTTGCTGGAAATAACTTCAGTTTCTGAGCATTAGAAATGTAATCATAACTTCTGCATAATATATCAAACTCAAACAGAAATTCATCAGGATCCTCTGAAGATAAACCATGAAAATTAGGTAATGTTGAGAGTGGAATTTTTTTCATGGGGGCTGCTCCTCTAGGGAGGTCGCCAATAGGGAATCCTAGTGTTGAGAAAGAGTTTTCATCTTTTACCTCTCCTTCAGGACCTGCTTGTTCTTCGTGATGCAATTGTTCATTGTACTCATCCATGTTTTCCTCTGTCTGCTCCCCTGCTGCACTTGCTCTGTCCTCAATGTCTCCTACTAGCTTCTAGACTGTCTCCAGAATCCAAACTTCTCTCTCTATTCCAAAATTTGCTTGGATAGAAGGTTGGGAGTTTTTTTTTCAAAGGTTTGGTCGTTGAGCAGCAGATTCAGACTTTGATATAATCTCGTCAATGTAAGTCTTTCTTCCTTCTTTTCCTTTTCCCTTGCCACCTATAGGTTTAGTGTCTTTGGGGTATTTCATGCAATCTTTTTATCTAAAAAAAAAATCATAAGTTCTTTTGAAATCTATAGCTACCTTCCCCGGCGACAACGCCAAAATGTTGGTCACTATAATTGCTCAATTAATTCAAACAACCAAGTGATACATAAATTGTCAACCCAGGTAAGTCTGTTTATTTCAAAGATAACCACGCACTATATATGCTCAATTCCAAAAGCAACTTAAATTTGTAGTAAAGGAAACTATATTAATCACACTTGCCCTGAATGAGATGAAGTTCTGACTTAATTTACAGGAAAGTAACCTACTTATTGCAGATCTTAAAGATTAATCTAAGGAATCCTGGATGACATTAAAATATGAATTGCAACAGGAAAGAACAACTATTATGTAACCAGAGAATAGGACCCTTACTCTCGAGTAGAGACTTTAGCACCTTAATTCTGATTAACACACTTTCATGAAAACAGTAATGCAGAGAAGGCTAACTCTATCTAGCAGAGAACAAGGCCATCTAATTCCTTCCTTTACAAGCAGGAACCCTTAGCCCTATTTTTTATTAGCACACTTTTAGAAATAATTGAAATCTACAGAGAACAGGATAGTCTGATCCCTTCCTTTCTAAGCAGGAACCCTTAACCCAGCCTCTGGCTAGCATACTTGCAGAAGTAATTGAAATCTACAGAGAACAGGATAGTCTGATTCCTTCCTTTCTAAGAAGGAACCCTTAACCCAACCTTTGGCTAGCACACTTGCATAAGTAATTGAAATCTACAGAGAACAGGATAGTCTGATCCCTTCCTTTCTAAGAAGGAACCCTTAACCCAGCCTCTGGCTAGCACACTTGCAGAAGTAATTGAAATCTACAGAGAATAGGATAGTCTGATCCCTTCCTTTCTAAGAAGGAACCCTTAACCCAGCCTCTGGCTAGCACATAAAAGCATCACACAAGATTGCTAATGAAAAGAATGTAACGTTCAATAAACTAAAGTTCTTAACAAGACAGAGTTCAGTAGTGCTTCAGCAAAGCATAATTCATTAAAAGTAGTGTTTCATCAGATGAAAGTTAATCAAGGCATAAACATAAATTATACTAACACACTCTAAAACTAGCGGGTGAATCTTGTGAAGAAGGTGGGACCTCCCTTCTCACAAGACTCCCCTGAAACAAGAAAGCTAGAGAAGGATACTCAAAGCAGTCTTTTATTCATCTATCAAAATATCATATTACAGTCTGAAAATGAAATACGTCCCTCTCTCTGAAGCTTTCTCAATACATAAAACTTGGATCCCTCGAATGATGATTTCCCCTTATTTAAAGAGGGAATCCCTTCGATACAATTGATCCAAAAATTACAATGTGTATCTGCGTCCTATCTTTAGTCGGATCGACTTTCTAAACCAGAATAGGATGTCCTAGTCTCGTGCAACAGAATGCTCTTACAGGTGTTGAACGAGGTATTGTTGTTATGGCTAGAGTAACAACTTCTTCTTGTTGATGTTGATGTTGTTTCAGCACCGCGAATCGCAGGTTGTTCCAGCCACGAGGATTGTGCTCTCGATTGTATCGGCATTCTCATGTAGGAGCGACGGCTGGTGCTTGTTGACCACTGACTGTAACGGCTTCCTTTGTGTTTCAGCATCGTCGGTCCTAGCGGCTTCCTCTGTGTTTCAGCATCTGCGGCCTGGACTGTGTAGCAGCTCTGTGTTTCAGCATCTGCAGCTCTGGACTGTGTAGCAGCTCTGTGTTTCAGCATCTGCGAAATGGACTGTGTAGCAGCTCTGTGTTTCAGCATCTGCAGCTTTGGACTGTGTAGCAGCTCTATGTTTCAGCATCTGCGACCTGGACTGTGTAGTAGCTCTGTGTTTCAGCATCTGTAGCTTGAACACTTATACATTTCTAATCAATGGTTAAGTACGAGAGTGATATAAAATATTATGCAAAACAAATTAAACATATAGTTATGAGAAGGGATGTTGTATACCTTTGGAATGATCATATAAAGTGATAGTATGAGTTTAAATATGGGTGATCAAGAGTATAGTAGTGGCAAAAAGTATAGGCAAAAAGGTACATTGTGTAGTCCTAACACAATAGTAGGGAGGTGGCTCTATATTTCACAAGGAAATTATTGGAAGAATTTATTTTGTGTCACCATGTCAACTAATTTGACAATGGTGAATTCCAAGGGGTGGATCTAGGGTCCACACAGGACAAATAATATTCTAGGCATGACCCTATGCTATGTCCTCATCCTTATATGTGATGGCCTAACTCCCTCCTTAACATACTCCCATTGTATAATACATCCAACAAACACAATTATCTTTATCATCATTGACTCGGAGCCTGGTGTAGCATTGGAGTTTTGTTGCACTATCTTAGTAGCAGGTGTCTGTTGGTGACATTGGAAGAGGCGTTGAAATTTCAATCTTTATAGCAGAGTGCATCTATAAGAGGGAACATGGACAAAGTAGTTGTTCATGTGAGCCTCATAGATGCTCAAGTTGCAAGTAGACTTATTATGGGCCAATGGAGGCCAGTAGCCATCAAAGTTTCACGGAGTAGGTTAGTATCTTAACCATCTCTATGTTCTTGATATATACATATGCTATGTATTTATTTTGATATATTATTGTATGATGCTTTGTATTTTCTACGCCCCTATATGAGACCCTCTACGTCGATATATGCATCAATGTCAGTATCCACCACCGATGCAGCAATAGAGGTAGCATGTTCATTCGGCGTGCCGAATACATAGGTATGTGTCACAATTCATAAATTCACCATAGTGATTTATTTATCTCAAGGCATCCTCAAATATATTGTTCTTGTGTTTCTATAAGTTATGGTACCATACGGTGATGATAAATGTCCATCTGGGATGGACAAGTCATCACCTTTACAAGCATCACTTGTTGAGTTAAATCGTGTTTAAATATTATATTTTCTAAATTTATTTTGTTGAATTTTACTTTTTGGTACCCGTGACATTATTATTAAAATGTATGCAGTTTGCATCACTTTTATCCAAATACAAGTCTAGTCTAGTCCTTAGGCACCCTACCATGGCTCTTGGGTTACCTCTTTCTAACCCAAGGGTTTTACCATCCCTTAAACAACCTGTGGGGTTATCACCACTCACCCCAAACATTTTTCATATCCCATCTATCCATAGTAGTTAAACTCGTAGGACACCCACCCCCATCGCCTCTTCCATCACATCCATCAACAGTGGATGCAATCGTATGCCACCCACCCCCACCATCAATTCCATCTATTCCATCGACCA
Source organism: Picea abies (assembly GCA_900067695.1). Taxonomy (NCBI): domain Eukaryota; kingdom Viridiplantae; phylum Streptophyta; class Pinopsida; order Pinales; family Pinaceae; genus Picea; species Picea abies. The sequence goes on from CBVK0102326328.1 coordinate 4,287, forward strand.
AGTTTTCCATAATAGACGTTTCCTCGAAGCACTCCACCTTCCATCAACTCTCAACAGTGAGACTCTTTGTTGATGATAAATTTTTGTGTATCGTGAATGGAAATGATTTTATGCATATTTTTTTAAATTTCATGATTTGATCATTTTAACTGATGCAGGGTGGCATGGCTGAGAGATTTGGGTCGCAGAGGTGGGTAACACCCTCACGATTGCTAGTATCATCTGCGGTGAGTTGTATTAAGTTAAATTACAAGGTATCATTTTGTAAGCCATCTAATTCATTGTGGAAAGAACTTTTAAGAATGTTGTTTCTTTGTCCAGTTTATGGAGCAACGAACCATGCCTAGGCAGAAAACCACTCGAGGTGATTCTTGAACTAAGAGAAGAAAGACCTATTTTCATGATCCTCCTGATAGTTGCGAGGGTGGTAGTGCTCAATGATGAGCCAATGACTGCCATTTTGTATTTATGCCACCATATGGTAGTTTTCTATGTTATGGAACTTGTCAGCATTTTGTATATTGGCCACAATGTGCCATTTTGTCGAAAATGTATAGCTTAGACGATGTTGAATATATATGTATATACATTTCATGGCACATTTTTAATGAGTTTCATTGTTTATTTATTTTATGTTGATGAATCTATGGTCCTTTACTAGATTTGGGTAAACATGTGGAACTATTTTTGCTAGTTACAATCATCTGGAATGTATGGCACAAAAAATCATTTATATTATCAATCCTTGTTGATCCCTTATTATATCACTCAAAACACTCTAATCAATATCTTGTAAAATTCAAGGTTAAATATATAAAACATAGGTATATGCACGTGCTCAAATAATTAAAATTATATGATACAAATGAAACATAGATGTAAGTGAGACTTACTACAAGGTTTATGGAGGAACTTGTTGAACTTGCAAATATTTTAAAGAAAAATTTATGGGACAAATTTTTCAATTTGGCTATTTTTCTACTTAATGTATTAAAGAAAAACACTATTCACCAAATTCCAGTTTCTCCAAAAGTGTTAATGCCAAAAAACCATTTCAACCATAACATACTAATAGAAACCTATATGAATGAATTCTCATCTTAATATGGTCATAATAATGTTGAAAAGTAGATCCAAACAAATTTATTATAAATGATATAAGAAAATCATGTATTTTTCCTTTTGTGATTTTCCTCTTAATCCTATCATGTTTCAAAACCACACTAAATTGTGTCTTGGGACAACCTATTGACATTGTCTTGTGTTTCCTTTCCTTGACTTGTGATGCCTTGCCTTTTATTTCCTTTGCTTGACTTGAATTGACTTTCCTTGTCATGTCGTTCCTTCAATTTCCATGTCTTGTCATGTCTTTCCTTGCCATCTCTTGCCATGTCTTTCCATTCCTTTCCTTCCCTTACCTTGTCTTTCTGTCTCTTTCCTTTCCTTTCCATCCATGTCTTGCAATGCCATGTCTTGACATGCCTTGAATTTTCATGTCTTGCATTGCATTGCCATTTATTGCCTTTCCATGCCTTTTCTTGTCATGTCTTGTCATGACTTGGCTTGTATTCCCATGCCTTCTCTTGCCTTGTATTGTGTTTCCTTGTCTTTCCATGGTATGGATTGTCTTTCCTTGCCTTTCCATGTCTTGTCTTTCCTTTCTATGTTTTTCCATTCCTTTCCTTTCCTTGTATTGTGAGTTGCCACATCTTTCTTTGTCATGTATTTCCTTTCCTTTCCTTGTGTTTCCTTGTGTTAGGATCCGATCCTAACCCCTCTCCATGGGTCACTATTTAGTAGGATATGCTTTATATGTAATAAAGGATGACATTAGTTAATAAGGCCTAATGAATAAAGGAGAATAAGTCAATGTAAGGTATTCCTCTAGAAGTTTTCTTAGAAGGAAGAATTAGTATAACTAAGCGTAGGAGGCATTGGATATTTTTGTCTTGGAGATTATTGTAATAGAGCTCTGCTCTACTGTAGGTTTCCCCCTCGAAGAGGAAAGATAACATTTCTATCATTAATAAAGGTGCTCTTTATCAGGTTATTCTGGTATTATTCTGATATTGTTCTGGATATATCATAGTTTTTCTTCTATTACTTGCTCAATATTTGTGTTCTACATATTATATTGTATCTAGAACATTGCAAGTGGTATCATAACTCTTTATAGGGAACGAATTGTGGGGTAAATTATTTTGAGGGTAGAGACATATTCTGACGTCTTTAACATACAAATATATATCATTATGTGCATAAAACTTATGTCAACGATTCATACACACAGGAAATATGATTTTTTTTAAGCGCACATCTGTTGCCCACCCTTGTAACCCATGTTGGTACCCATTCGAGTGGTAGTGCATTAGACAAAACCTGTATACAGATCAACTTAGGCATCATGAAGCCCTCTATAGATAAACTGATCGACGACTTGACTTCTATAGTGTCATCGAGAACAACACTCGAGAAGATACACTCTAGTACCTGGGTAGTCAGGTAGTAAGGCTAAGGGTATGATCTAGACTCATTAATTGGCGCCCTGAGATATTAGGCCGAGTACTATTGTTGGACCCCTCACGTATATCAGAGAGATATAAGACAAGGAAAAAATTTGTTTGTACAACCCTTGGGATGGAAAAATCACCAGATCCGACAAGATTTATTATCGTGCAATTGTGTCTCCTGTGTTCTGGTTATACAATTCCTAAACATTTCTTCCTACTAAGAATTTGTCCATTGTGTCACTGTAGTATTATTCAGCTTGAAGTATAACTCCACAAGAGTAAAAACAAAATGAGTCAGGGGCCTGTCAACACCCTTATTTGTAACCTATTCCATTGAATTCCTCTCTTCATTATGATCAGATTGTTACCCTTCACTTTTAATTTTTTTTTTTCTTTGTGGTCCCACACCTTTCCGAGACACCCTTGTTTGACAATTATCCCCTTGGAATCCTCTCTTTGTCCTGATCACCCCGGTACATCTCACTTTTTATGGTCCTGATTTTCATCCCAAGACTTCATCTACTACATAAGAAACTACCATGCCAACCACTCGAGCTCAGAAAAAAGAATACAACCATACTAGGTTATCCAACTTAGAATCACAAATGGGATCCATCCACAATACCATACAAACAACAATCAATAACTCCCTCTCTGCAACAATCCAAGGAACCCTCTAAGACACCATGAAGCCATTCATGAAAGGAAAGTAGGTAGAGACCAATGCATAGGACTCTCATCATTCCCATTATGAGCATACTCATTCCTCCCACTCCCCTTGGTGTTATCCACACTCCTGGAATAAGGTGCCCAAATTTTACATGCATAAATTTGATGGATCCAACCCCATAGGGTGGGTCTCTCAAATGGAACAATACTTATCCCTCCATAATATTTGGGATGATGACAAAAAACTCCATGTAGGGGTTTTGAACCTAGATCAATAAATATGGCAGTGGCGGCAGTGGCATAAGAAATGTTATCCAGGAAATACCACTTGGAACCTATGCACTAAAGCAGTTTGTATCCATTTTGATAGGGAATCACATTTTTGGGTAGACTCACCAAGTTGTGCCAAACTAAATCAACCACATATTTCATCATGGAATTTGAACAGTTGGTTATCCGGACTGAGGGCTTGTCTGATGCATTTTACCTTCAATGTTTTATTATCTTCTTAAAGGAATCCATCAGGGCTCATGTGAGCATGCATCATCCTACGACCTGGTTGTAGGAATGTCAATTAACAAAGGAAGCAGAGACCATTCTTCAGGCCCCACCCATGAGGGATCTAGTTATCAACCTTCCTCACCCTAGGGCTCAACTAGATATGACACAAACATTGAAGTTCCAAAAAGTATCTTCATCTAAAATGGAGGAACGTCGCAAACAAGGAATTTTCTACTATTGTGATGAAAAGTATTCACCAAGGAATAAATGTAGGGAACAAAATTTCTTCCATATTGATGTTGTTATCACTAGAATTTTGTTCGTAAATGGTTATAAGAATCCAGCATCTTCAAAACAACCATTAGTTCACTCATGGACCAAAAATGGATTTCCACAAGGTCCAAAACTATACAACCAGTTATAAAATCAGCAAGCGCTAAGACTACACAGGGAGCATGCACACATGTGCCATCTAGAAATGCAAGAAAAGTGCACATGTGCATGATGCGCGACTGTGGATGCAAAAAATCGCGCACCCCTTATAACAACGCATTTATGATATTGGTCGGCCTTCCACCCACTTTTGGTTTAGCTTCCAAGTCGATTTGACACCCAAATCTCGATTGAATCTGACTGGGGGGCTGGTCAAATACCTAAGGGTGCCCTAAAGGGCCCCTTGTTCACACTAAGATTTGGTTGCATAATGCCTCAAAGCTATGCAATAAAAGTAAGGCATGAGTGCACTATATTTCTAAGGAATTCGTTTGTATTGTTATGTTGCTTATATTCTCTCGGAGAATCCTCTTTTCTCATCAAGAGTATACAAGCACCATTTCATTTAGCCATTCGTATCACCTCTTGAGTGAATGTGCTTTGGATTCTCTTCACCAATTGGCACCTTATGTTGTTTTCTGCATTGTGGGCTTATCGCACAGTAGTTAAAACTGCCACTGGTTTCACACCATTTAATCTAGTCCATGGGGTCAAGGCCACTCTCCCTATCGAATGTGAGATCCCCACATTATGGACCGCTATTGAGCTATTACCCGACACTGCTTCGATGGAACAACGTTTGTTGAACTTAGAGTCCCTGGATGAAGATCGTCGGTCTTCATTACAGAACAATGAGGAAACTAAAAAATGGTCGAAGGCCACCTTTGATTGCCATGTCAACCTTCGGTCATTCAACAAAGGCGACCTCGTCCTTGCTTACAATATCTCTCACGATACCTTCGATCATGGCAAGTTCGAATTGTTATGGCATGGACCTTATATCATCCAACATTGCCTCACTAAAGGTGCATACATCTTGGCCTCCCTCGAAGGCCACCCCCTCAAGGAACCCATCAACAAGTTGTACTTAAAGAAATTTTATGCCTGATCATAGCCATGCTACACTAGGATTTTTATTTTTGTAGAGTTTTTAGCCTTCATTTTCTTAGTATCATGCGTCTAATCCATCATTGGTGTTATTGACAGATTCCTCCTCCATCAGCCTTCCACATTGGTTATGTCGATGGAGCTAGCCATTGGACACAGAATCTCGCTTTGATCGCTTAGGCCCTCTATACCCCTTCGCATGAACTGGTCCACTCTAGCGGCATATGCTGGGGATCAGCTACCAACAACCAAGAAAAATACATAGCTTTCATTGGCCTCCTCGCTGAGGCCAATTTCCGCCATATTCGTCACCTTAGCATCTTACTAGATTCCCAGTTTGTCGTCCTCTTGCTTAATAATGTGTATTTTTACGCGATCCATGCCTTTTCCGCAAATATCTGCAAGTTAGATTTTTATCTCGACATTTTGATTCAATCACATTTGCACATAGTCCACAACAATACAGTTAGATAGAATATAATATGGCTAAGCTAGTATTAGATTGGCATTTATCCCATCAAGTTACCATTACACATACATAACTCATCAAAAATCTGTCATAGCATATAGATTAGACATCATCAAAAGAAATAAAAACATCAAACACATGTGAACATCACAAATATCCCAAAATGTATATCGATATATATATATATATCGGTCAGTGTTCCATAAATGTTTACAACAAAAAATATAATACATCAAAGTACAAACATCCGTAGGTAAGTGACCATCTCACTCCTATAAATACAAAACTGGTGCCACTTCATCATATACAAAATTGTCTTGCAAGCCTCTATAAATACAAAAATCCATATAACAAGGCACTCATGGTGCCTCCATAGCACCACCACCCGGTCCTCCCTCTAGCGGAGGTACCCCACTAGCTATCAGTCCCTAAGGCCCTCGGGGAAACCACCCAGTCATAGCTTCTTCTGCTACAGCTGCTCTGCAGATCAGACTCCATGACTCCACCGGAATACCAATACACTACTCCAGGTCCCCCTCATCCTAGATGCGCACCCACATACCCTCAGGAACTCCCTGAAGCACTGCCTCTAATCAGCGATGAAAATCCTCAGACTCTCCCCCAACCCCAGCTAAAGGAGCATGTGATGGCCCTGCACCAGGGTCATCATAGCAGCATCTTCTGGCCACTCTCTCATCATCAATGGGCCTCACCCTGACATCCTCCCTTCACCATCTCTCCCCTGCCCATGGCTCTCACGATGGTGGTCTCACCAGCCCCTGACGAGTCGGCACCCTGATCAACTCCACCTCGTGCCTGCGAGGCCCCACTTATGCACACATCACAAACAAATGATAGCATCAACATCTATCCATACAAAAAATATATGTTATTCTATCTAACATATCAAAACATCAAATATAACATCATACCTATGTGGTCGATCACCTCTCCCGGGGGTAGCACCATATCCGAATCATCCCAGAAGTCCACCCCAAAATACAGATATCTAAGTATGATCTGTGGCATCTGATGCCACACCTGTGCAACCTAGTCCGTGAAATAGTATCCACTCTCCCCACCACTGTGACAAACCAAGATCATCGCCCACCGCCTCAATTGTGTCTCTCGCACACTAGGTGTGCCCATAAGCACTCTAGGGTGCAACATCAACACCCTCTCCAAGAACCATGCTACCAAGATGGACCCAAAGGCAAACTCCCCTGAGTTAGCAGCTTGACACCTATCAAGCTTCCCTACCATCTTGGCATGGAGCATCAACCCCCAGGAAAAATTCTCACCCACCAATGCCCTCTGCATAACCCTCAGCTGACCCCCATTGATCCATTGAGTCGCGAGAGACCCATAGACTCTCACAATCATCATTGCCACGCAATGATGCACAAGGGACTCCATTGCCCCAATACTCACCACAAAGCCCGACATAAAGTTCTCCCCCAAACAATACCTCTAGGCTAAGACAACCAACTGCCCATCCTTGGTTAACATGGGCTCCGTTGGTAATGGGGTTCCCCGAAAAGGGAGCCCCGTCAGAAAATATACATCCTCCACCGTAGTGAAGGCCAACTACTCGCCACGCACCATGAAGCAATGCAGATACAATACCCACATCGCAATATAGAACTGCAATAGGTACTCCTATGCTTGCACTAGTGAACACTCAAAAAACTTCAACAACCCACAAGCTGCCAAAGTATCCCAGACCATCGGCTCCTCATCCCTCACTACCTCCCTCAAGCGTACCCAATCTCTCTCCCTCCAATGAACTAGCATCATCCCAATAGTCACCTACATCCATGTATACAGTACTTGATCAACCATCACAACCCATAAAAACATCAAAATATCCAAAAAAGATAAATTTTTACACCCATCTGCTTTGCCTCAAAGACGCGACATTTTTTCCCACAAGCACGCACCTATGCACGCCTATTAATCCCACATTCACACACTCATGCGCGACTGTTGGCCATATAGGGGCACACCCATGTTCCCCTATCACACATACAAATGTGCATCATAGCACACATGTTCACTACACAGTTACACACACATGCGCAACTGTCAGGAACACAACCGTGCATGCATACACTATTGTGCTCCAAACAAGCACGCATTACATGCATGCCAGTTTTTCCTCTTCGAGCACCCCCATGTGCGGCTCTCCCAATTACAACCGCACACTCATGCGCACAAATATTTTGATCGTTTGCGCACTAGGAGGCCCACACTCACAAAATCCCCTGTACGGTCATCTGTACATCCCCTGCCCAAAAACGAAATCCTAACTACTATGGAGGAGGATCCAACCACTAACCTGACACTCACGGATCCTGAATCGGCTTGCTCTATCTCCTGGAATCTCCAAATCTCTCCTCAAATATCTCGTCCCGTCACTTTGGCAGCAATTACAAATGAGGTGGCAATATGGTCCCTACAACTATATATAGTCCCTTTTGCCAAACTTCCATACCAAACTTCCATACTCCATTCCGAGATCTCCGAATGTCCATTTTCTAATCCATCTTCAGCCATGGGACCAGAATCTTGCCACCTACCCAGTCACTATCCTCAGGCCACCATCCATCCTCGCCCCCCAGGGAGCATTTTTTTCATATTACAGTCAGATACACATGCTTACATTCGCACATTATTGAATAACTGTTATATGATATTTCTCTTCATATATTTTCACGTCAGGTATTCAATTTTCATGTGTGTGGGTACTTGATCATTATACATCAGCAGTATCCCTTCAGGTATATCATCGACACTGGCATGTAGTCATTCCCTTTGAATTTCACATTGCATCTTCCAATCACACCCTCTGATCTTTGCCTCTAAGATCCCTATATACATCTCTACAGTACTGTCACCTCCACTGCATTTTGTTACTATCACCTTGTAGGAATCTACCCCACATGAGTTGTCCCATTCATAGTCCCCCTTGGAACTTTAACACTCATGTTGTTTTCACCCTTTAGGGACAGGAGTCCTGATAGTCTTACACATCATCGAGAATCAACCACGTACTCCTTCTCCTCATTTTTATAGCCTACCCACTGGACTCTCAGGTTACTTCATCATGGTTCTATTTTGATTTCACCCCTATAGTATCATTAACCATCCATTTCATCCACCGTTAGTTTTCCCATATGCATATTTTGCTCCATATGTTTCCCTAATACAGAAACACTGGGGCACTCATTTCTATATCTGCACAGTTATCCCAACTTATTTTTTATTCTTTTGGTAATTGTACAAACCCCTTTTCCTGCATTTACATAGCTTTCTATTGTTGCCTTTAGTGACCTTCCTTTTCCAGCAAAGAAACCCTTGTCTCCCTTGGTTGGGGAATTTTTCACTTCCTTCCATCAATGACATTATCCATAAGCCTCGATGATCTTACAACCCATAGCCCTTTTTTTTTTCTCTCTGCGTTTGTCCATTTTGTCACACCTCTGGCACAATTTACCCTCATCTAGTCGTACCCCTGACACTAGATTCAGTTTCACAGTTGTTGCCACTTTACCTATACCCCCAACCAAGGGAAGTCTCGAGTCTCACCTCCTTTGGACTTCGTCCATGTTACTCCTTAGTTCCTGATTTCATCCAGTGGATTTCATGAAGCCCTCCGCTTCTCGAAGTCGTGTCTCCCTTTATATCGACATTAGCACAATTTCCAGATGGGTGATGGTATCTTGACTCTCATTACCTTCAAAATGAAAAGTCTCGGACGACACAGAGAGAACCATTATTGCTCTCTATTGTCGTTGACCCCCATGATATTTGACTTCAACACTTTATCATGTGGTGGTTGTTATTACTTTGCGACTATTGCAGTTGTTTCTATATATGTCGAAGACCTCTGAAATTTGATAGACTATCAATGTCTATGTATCATCGACACTTCTCATAGGTTTCATTACCTTTTTCAGTGTTTTTTCACCATCAGAATTGTCCTCTATCATTATCAAACCACCCCAGAGGGTGTTGCAGTGATCTATGTCAACACACAACTTTAGTTATTGTATTGCATAGTTTTATTTTTTCACCCCTTGTGAAAGTTTTGGGTCCTACACGTTCCCCTCTCCCCCCAATGGCTCACTCTTGGAGCTCCCCACAACTCTCTTTATTACAAAGGTACTCTTAGTAGAAGAAACATTGATGTATTTTGGTTATACGTATGCTCATAACCACACACATCAGGGGGCATCTATTATGACTGGAATTTCGTCCGCAAATGGTTACAGGAATCCAACATCTTCAAAACACCCATTAGTTCACTCATGGACCAAAAACACATTTCTAAAAGGTCCAAAACTATACAACCAGTTATAAAATTAGCATGCTCTAATACTACACAGCGAGCGCGTGCACATGCACCATCCATAAACGCAAGAAAAGTGCACATGCGCATGATGCACGACTGTGGACGCAAAAAACCGCGCACCCCTCAGAACGACGTATTTATCATATTGGTCTTCCTTCCACCCACTTCTGGTTCAGCTTCTAAGTCGATTTGACACCCAAATCTCGGATAAATCCTACTGGGGGGGTTGGTCAAAGACCTAAGGGTGCCCTAAAGGGCCCCTTGTTCACACTAAGAACTGGTTTCATAATGCCTCAAAGCTATGCTATAAAAGGAAGCCATGGGTGCACTATATTTCTAAGGAATTCATTTTTATTGTTATGCTTCTTATATTCTCTTGGAAAATCCTCTTTTCTCATCAAGAGTATACAAGCACCATTTCATTTAGCCATTCATATCACCTCTTGAGTGAATGTGCTTTGGATTCTCTTCACCATTTCATTCTAGTTTGTTACTTTTAAGAAGAGCTCAATATTTGGGGGTCCAAGAGCCCTCCCTTGGAGGAAGAGGGGACCCATATATCTCCCTTTCTCTTTGGTGTTTTCCCACTAATACAATCCTATCCATTGGTGGCATGAGTGTTGTTTATTTTCAATTTTAATGTGCTTAAGCACTCTAGTTTAGTTTCTTTTATTTTTATTAGCTTAGTTCTTTATTTATTCTTTATGCTTCATGTTTCTAACTTTTTCATTCACTGTTTTCTTGCCTAGCTAACCCAACTGGGCTTGTAAGCATTCCTATTTTTCTCATTCAGGTGACAAAAGGGGTGCAAAAAATGCATATGCTTCATCTCCTTGTAATTACATCCTATATGATGATTCTCATGACTCAAATGAAGATCCACCAACTGATCACGTCTAATCTCCTGCTATAACCCCTATGGAACTAGAGGAACACATGATATAACTTCATGCACTCTCAGGTATTTCAACCTCATAGACATTGAAGCTCAAGGGATACATCAAACATTGGTTAATGGTGGTGTTGATTGATAGTGGTAGCACCCATAATTTTATTCATCGCAGGCTCACTGATGAGATCCATTGCTTTGTCCACCATATTTCTAATTTTCATATCCTCATCTCTAATGGTGGTACTATGAAGCATGGGGGGGCATTGTGAGAATGTCAAACTCGAAATGGGTGATTATACTCTGAAAACCCACATGTTCTCTATTTCCATGGGTGGTTGTGATATTGTATTAGGCATGGAGTGGCTTCACAATCTAGGGGAAATCACAATAGACTATCAAGAATTATATATGAGCTTCACCCAAGATTCTCACTCATATACCCTATGTGGTCTCCAAGTGGGATATACTCAAATTATCAGCTCTCACAGGATGGAAAACCTATTGAGGAAAGGCCACCATGTTGCAATTTCTCAATTTAATGCCATCTGGGTCACTGAACAAGCCTCTCAAGTAGTTCCTTCAAGCTTGCAACACACATTGGACAAGTACCCCAAGGTATTTGAGATTCCCACAACCTTACCACCCTTTAGGGGTGAGCATGATCACAACATCCCTCGCCTTTTCAGAAGTCAACGCACCAATGTACATCCCTACAGATATCCATTTTCTAAGAAAAATTAAATAAAAAATATTGTACAAGAATTACTGGAGGCAGGGGTAATTCTCCCTAGTACTAGCCCATATTCTTCATTGGTGGTGATGGCCTTAAAGTAAGAGGTACTTGGCGCATGTGCCCTGATTTTTGTGCCCTAAATAAAATCACCATCAACGATAAGTTTCACATTCCTTTGATAGATGATTTGTTGGATGCACTCCAAGTTGCCTATGTATTCACCAAATTATACCTTCACTTGGGCTATCACCAGATTTGCATGAAAGAGGCAAATATTCCAAAGACTACTTTTCGAGCTCATGAAGGACATTATGCATTATTGGTAATCCCTTTTGGCCTTTGCAATTCCCCATCTACCTTCCAAAGTCTCATGAATAAACTATTGAAACATTGCCTTCAAAAGTTTGTCTTGGCTTTCTTGATGACATCTTCATTTACAATCGTGCTTGGGAAATTCACCTTCTTCATGGAAACAAATTCCTTCACTTGCTACAGGAAAACCAATTGTTTTTCAAAAAGACCAAATGTTCAATTGGATCCAGTGAAGTGGAATACTTGGGACACATTTTTAGTCGCGAAGGGGTAAAAGTGGACCCAAAAAATATACAAGATATTCAGGAATGGCCATGACCCAAGACCTTAAAGTTCCTAAGAGGTTTTCTTGGTCTCATGTGATATTATAGGAAATTTGTCCACCATTATGGAAAAATTTCTAATCCATTGACCAACCTTCTTAAGAATAATGCATTTAATTGGACACCAACTGCTGAGCAAGCCTTCTCCGAATTAAATAGGTCCATGTGCACTACTCGTGTCCTAGCAGTGTGTGACTTCAAAAAAACCTTTGTGATGGAATTAGATGCTTCTAGCACTGGTATATGTGGATTCCTCACACAAGATTCTGGACCTTTGGACTTTATTAGCCAAGCATTGAGTGGCTGCAATCTAGGAATGAATATCTACGTATAAAAAAGAAATGATGGCCATTATCCATGTGATTCACACATGGCAGCCATATCTCCTAGGACGTCGTTTTCAGATAAAAACAAATAACCATAGTCTGAAATATTTGTTGGATCAATGACTATCCTCCCTAAACAAAATAAGAGGATGACCAAAATGTTGGGTTATGATTATGAAATTATATACAAAAAAGGAAAATATAATATAGTGGCCAACGCATTATCATGCAAACATGAGGAATATGGCTTGCCCATTTCCTTATCCTTACAGGTCCATGATAAGTACACAAAGAGTGGCTAACACACCTTAATATCTCCAAGTTAATTCAACAATTGTAGGAGGACCCTAATCCTCCCATCGGCTACACTTGGCATGACAATATTCTCATATATAAGGATCTCCTGCTTCTCTCACTTTCTTCAACACTCAAGTCATGACTCTTAAATGAGTTGCACTAATTAAATATTGTGGGTCACTCAGGCTTCCAAAAGACATATGCTTGTGCTTTTCATTATTTTTTCTAGGCAAGAATGAAGAAGGATATCCTTCACTTTATCATAGAATGTGAGATGTTCCAATGTAATAAAGGTGAAACTATCAAGTCTCCAGGCACCCTACAACCCCTACCCATTCCAGCTTGTATATGGACATATATCTCCATGGATTTTATATTGGGCCTTCCTAAAGATGGGAATAATTTTGTCACCATGGTGGTGGTTGATCGCCTCTCTAAGTATGTTCATTTTTGTTCATTACCCCACCCTTTCAGACCAACACTAGTAGAAGAAGTTTTTCTTTCTCAGATTTTCATGTTACATAGCATTCCCACCTCTATTGTATCTTATCCTGACCCCATTTTCACAATAAAATTTTGGACAAAGTTGTGTAAATTGCAGGGCACCCAACTGAAGATGCCCATAACCTATCATCCCTAATTTGACGACCAAACAAAAATGGTCAACAAATGTTTGGAAAGATACTTGTAGTGTTTTTCTTTGGATAAACAACACCAGTGGCTACAATGCTTCCCATTGGAAGAATGGTGGTACAATAACTCCTATCATATGACCACTAAAATTACCCCATATGAAGTAGTGTATGGCCAATTCCCACCTATACTCACTAACTATATTCCAGGCTCATCAAAGGTCCAATCCATTGATACAATGTTGCAAGTTCGCACAACCACCCTCTTGGCTTTGAAGGATAACCTCCACATGGCCCAAAATCACATGAAGAAACAAGCAGACCAACATCATTCAAAAAGGGTATTTCAGAAAGGAGATCATGTGTTTCTTAGGCTCTAACCTTACAAGCAAACATCTCTCAAAGCCCAGAAACATCACAAGTTGGCACCCAAGTGTTATGGACCCTACCAAGGAATAATTTATGGACCACTGAACCAATATGCTTGATGATATGGTAGGGCCCATGACACTTGGGTGCCAACTTGCATATCATATATCATTAAGCATATGCAAGAGTAGTGGCATGCAAACCAAGGCAAGGGTGCCTCTAGGGCCAAAAAGTGTCTAACTCGGATCGAGGCATGGAGACAATTATTTTTAGGTAAAATGATGCCACAAATGTAGTGGTGGTGTTAGTTTTCCTATCAGAGAAAATTGTTTGTAGCTTAACTCCATAATGAGATATACTTATGTATTTTGCCCAATTCTTTTGTGCAGTTAATAAAATGACCTACCCATTTGAGGGTAGGACTTGGAGATGTAGTCCACCAGGGATGAACTTTATTATTAGTTTCTTTGTGTTCATATTGCATGATTATGTTTCTTTGGTTTTGAGATTTTACTTATTTATGGTGTACTTTTTTTATGCTCATTTAATACAGTTCTTTAATAAGTCACCTGACGAAAACATCCTGGATCATGTTGGTATCAGAGCAGTCATCTTTAACTTGAATTGTTGAGTATGAATGCTTATTAGGGCCAAGCATAAGTAGGGTGAAGGAAATCTTCATAATTTCAATCCCGAAGTTGGTCATGCATTCCGAAGGACGAAGATGGAAGAAGATGATAAGAGTGATGAACAGGAGAAAAAATTTCACATGGTCTTTTATTGCATGTCATAAATGGTCACACAAATGTATGGATATTATAGGAAGAGGATGAAGAAGAAAGGGAAGAAAAAGGAAGCACTGCTAGATGATGATGCTTCGGTAAACCAAGGGGTTGGAGGAGATCCTCCTAAGCCTCTGTATTCACCTTCAAGTTCTAGTTCTTCCTCTTCTAATAATTCTCATCACTCTCGGCATTCTAAAAATAAAGCCTCTTTTAAGAAACCATTATTAAAGCATGATCTAAAGTTTTCTTTACCTATGTTTAATCGAGATGCTAATCCTGAAAATTTAGACAATTTGATCTGATAGGTTGAAGTATATTTTCGTGTTCAACATATTGATGAAGAGGAAGTTAAAGTGCAATTGGCTTCTCTTTGGTTGGAAGGCACCACTCTTGTATGGTGGGAGAGAAAGCTACAGGACATAAGTAAGTGTGGTAATCTTCTTTCCTCATGGTTGGAATTTAAAATAGAGATAAGGAAGTAGTTTTATCCATTAGGGTATTTACATAAAGCAATGATGGAATGGAAAACGTTGAGACAATGTAAAGGTCAAACTATGCCAATTTTCACAAAAGAATTTGGAAAGAAATCTCTAGCATTGAATATTCCTTTGGATTCTTATGAAACTTTAATGAAGTATATTGGAGCACTTCACAGTTATATTCATTGTAATTTTCTCTTGTTTAACCCCACTAGTCTTGATGAAGTTTGTGTGAAATCCACTCACCTTGAGAACAGGGGGAAACATGTTCAAGAAGATCCCACGAAGAAACCTTCCAATTTCACAAAAAATTCTTTCAAGAAGTTCAAAAGGAAGGACAAGAAGACTGCTATAGTAACAAGAGGAGGAGGAAAACCATCTTGCACTCATTGCAAGAGGAGCGGTCACGATGAAGAACATCGTTGGAAACTACATCCAGAAAAGAAACCAAAAGAGTTTGCTGGAAAGGGGAAGACAAATATTGTTGCTACAGTGCAACAAGATCTTGATTTTGAATCAAGAGATGAGGGAAAGATCGCAACAGCTAGAGTACAAGGTAAAGATTCTCTTCATGCTAGTTCAAGTTCCACTGATAAATATTATATTGATGAATGAAAGAGGAATGAGTTATTTCATATACGAGTTGTATCTAAATATACTAATATAGATACAGTATTTGATCTGGGCTCCCAAGTAAACTTAATATCTGAAGAAATTGTCAAGAAGATGGGTCTTGTAATGAAACCACATCCAAAGCCTTACCCTCTTGGTTGGGTATGTGACAAAGCAAAACTTAATGTCACCAAAAAATGTAGTATCAGATTTTCTATTGCTTTGAAGTTGATTGATGAAGTGGATTTGGATGTTGTACCTCTTGATATATGTGGCATAGTGTTAGGAAGTCCTTATCTTTATGATAGAATAGAAGTATTCTTTCATCATGAGAATAAATACCACCTTACAAAATGGGGAGTGCAATATATTGTTAGAGCTCATAGCATGAGGGTAAATACGACACTTATTAGTGCAAGGAAAATGAAAAGACTCATAACCACTAATAAGATATATGTACTCATTGTCATCAAAGAGAAAGATGTCGGGACATCTGATGCTTTCCTAGGATGTGATACATCTCATAAACATGAATTAATCAATATTGTTTCTAAGTATGATGATATTTTTCAGGAACCAGATGAATTACCTCCTAAGAGGGAAATCTAACATGAGATACATCTTCAGCAAGATTCTCCTCTTCCTAATGTGGGCATGTAAAGGATGTCAATTGTGGAGATGACATAGATCAAGAAGCTTGTACAAGGCTTATTGGATCAAGGGGTCATCAGGCCCAGTTCATCTCCTTGTGGTTCTTTGATCGTGATGGTGCCAAAGAAATATGGCACATGGAGAATGTGTGTCGATTACAGGGCTTTGAATAAAATCACGGTGAAAAAGCAATACCCTCTTCCTCACATAAATGATTTACTTGATCAGTTAATAATGTTGTTTATTTCACTAAGTTGGATTTGTGCAATGGATACCATGAAATTAGGGTTGCATAACAAGATGCATGGAAGACTGCCTTTAAAAACAAACAAGGATTGTTTGAGTGGTTAGTTATATTGTTTGGGCTTTGCAATGCTCCAAAAACTTTCATGCGTGTGATGAATGATGTATTCGGGACTTTCCTGGATGACTTTTTGATTGTATATTTATATGACATTTTGTTTTTCATTGGGACTTGGGATGAACATGTAAGCAATGTAAAGAGGGTATTGGATACTTTGCAAAGGGAAAAGATGTATGTGAAAATGGCTAAATGTGAATTTGGCAAGACTGCACTTGTATACTTAGGTCATATTGTGGGAGGAGGAAAATTGAAGATTGATCCTTCCAAAATTGAAGTAATTGTGAAATGGCCTGAGCCAAAAAGTGTAACTGAGATCCATATCTTCTTAGGTGCAATCCAATATTGGAGGAGATTCATTCCCAAATTCTCTTTTATAGCAGCTCATTTGCATGCCTTAACCAGTGTGAATAACACCTTTAAGTTGGAAGGAAATAAACATAAAGCTTTCAACCTTTTGAAGGAGAAGATCGGTACTGCACCAGTATTAGCACCGTCGAATCTTCAACAACCTATTGACATCAAGACAAATTCCAGCGGATACACCATGGGTGCAGTATTTGTTTCTAGACCTCCTATTGTTGCTTCTATTA
>CBVK0102326329.1:0-12489 GCA_900067695.1 Picea abies
TTATGTCTCTTTCCTTTTGAGATTTTCCTTCTTTATGGTGTACTTTTTTTTATGCTCATTTAATATAGTGCTTTAATAAGTCACCTGACAAAAAGACCTTGGATCACCAGATGTAGTCCTCAATCACCGTGAATGTCAGTTGTGTGATATAACTATCAAAGAAGTGTTTATCCAGTGGAAGGAAACATCACCAGAGGATGTGAATTGGGAACTAAGGACTATACTCTAGCAGTTTTAGCACCTTCATCCTTGAGGACCAGACTTCTTTTGAAGGTGGAAGGCATGCTAGGATCCTATCCTAACCCCTTTGAATGGGTCACTAGTTAGTAGGTTATGTTTTCTATGTAATAAATGTCCACATTAGTTAATAAGGCCTAATAAATAAATGAGAATAAGTCAATGTAATATGACCTAATAGAATCTTTTGCTTCTAGAAATATATTCTTCTAGAAGTTTCCTTAGAACGTAGAATTAGTATAAATAAGAGTAGAAGGAATTGGATATTTTTGTCTTGGATATTATTGTAATAGTGCTCCACTCTACTGGAGGTTTCCCCCTCGAAGAGGCAAGTGAAGATTACTATCATTAATAAAGGTGCTCTATTTGGTGTTATTCTAGTATTATTCTGATATTGTTCTCGATATGTCATTGTTGTTATGCTATTGCTTACTCAATATTTTTGTTCTTCATATTATATTATATTTGGAACATTTAACCTTTCATTGAATTTTCATTCCTTTCCTTGGCATGTCTATCCTTGCATTTCATTCCCTCGCCTTCCTTTCCACGCCTCGCCATGCTTAGACCAAGACCTATACCTTTCCTTGCCATGCCTCACTTTGTCGTGCCTTGCCATTTATAGCCTTTCCTTTCCTTTCATTGCCTTGCCTTTCCTTGACTTTCCATGCCATCCATTTCCTCACTATGCCTTGCCTTTCCATGCCATGCCTTGTGTTCCCTTTCCTTTCATTTCCTTTCCTTGTCTTTCCATGCCTTGTATTTCCTTGCCTTGTGTTTCCTTCTGTTTCCATGCATTGTCTTGTCATGCCTTTCCTTGCCTTTCCTTTTCATGCACTACATTTCCATGTCTTTCCTTTCCTTGCCATATTTTTTCATGCCTTTCATTGGCTTGCCTTTTCATGCACTACATTTCCATGTCTTTCCTTTCCTTGCCATATTTTTTCATGCCTTTCATTGGCTTGTATTGTTCCTTGCCATGTATTTCTTTTCCATGTCTTTCATTGCATTTCCTTTCCTTTCCATACCTTTACTTTATATGTAATGCCTTGAATTTCCATGCCTTGCCTTGCCTTGTATTGTTCCTTTCCATGTCTTGTTTTCTCATGTCTTTCCTTTCCTTTCCTTAAATTTTCTTGCCTTTCCATTCCTTAACTTTCCATGTAATTACTTTAATTTATATGCATTGTGTTTCCTTTACCTGCCTTTCCTTGCCATACATAAACCTATACTGATGCCTAGATCTAGGCCTTTCCTTGTCTTTCCCTCCCTTGCCATGTCTATCATTTCCTTGCCTTGCATTACATTTCCTTTACTTTACTTTCCATGCAATAAATTTCCTTTACCTCCCATGCATTGAGTTACCTTACCATGCATTTCCTTGTCTTTTGATTCCTTGTCTTTCCTTGCCTTGTGTTTCCTCATCTTTCCATGCATTGTCTTATAGTGCCTTGCCTTTCCTTTATTTTTCATGCCTTGCCTTGACATCCCATGCCTTGGCTTTTCTTGCATTTTATTTCCTTTCCTTGACTTTCCATGCCACAGATTTCCTTACCATGTTGTACCTTGCATCGACATTCCTTTCATTGCCTTTCCTTGCCTTGTATTTCCTTGCCTTGTCTTGCCATGCATTTTCTTGGCATATGTTTTTTTCATTGTCTTTCCATGCCTTGTCTTGTCATGCCTTTCCTTGAATTTCCTTTCCATGCCTTGCATTTCCATGTCTTTCCTTTCCTTTCCATGTTTTTCCATGCCTTTCCTTTCCTTGAAGTGTGTCTTTCCATGTCTTGATTTTCCTTTCCTTGCCTTGTATTTCCTTTCCTTACCTTTCCCTTCCATGCCTTTCCTTTCCATGTCTAACCTTACTTTCCTTTCCTTGAATTTCCATGTCATCCCTTTCCTTTCCATGCCTTGCATTAAACCAAAAATGACATTGTAGCATATACTGACCATATTTCAATCCATTCTATATTACTTTTAATCAAGTCCATCCTCCCAGATTTTGGGACTGGAGCATTTATGTAAAAATTATTAAGTGCAAAGAAATATGTATACCATTTGAATTAAAATTGAACTTTCTTCTCAAATCAGTGTGGAATGAGTTTTGTTCATAAAATTACATATAAACATGTTATCCTTAGGTTGCAATATATAATTTAATTGTTTCTTAAAATGCTCTTGACTTGTGATATATTCATTAAGACTAATAATTAATAACTATTAGCAATAATGTGGTGTTGATGTTGATTTCCGGATATTACTAGGGATACAAGCACACTACATAGTGATAAGCGATATTGCTTCATTTATCACTTTCATAGATACATATACCGAGTTGTGGGTCAAGCTACCCTAGCAACTTACCATCTGATATAGATTTTGATCTTTTCTCTTCAAATAGTATTATTTTGAAAGCTAGGAATATGTATAGATTTGACATCATTTATTCCTAAGGAATTCCTTTATGACCTTGGACCAGTAACTTTTTAAGACTTATTTCACATGCATATGGCCTTAAAATAATGTTATATTTACATCTAGGACCACATTGAAGATGTTTGGAAAAACTATGTTATTTTAGTGGTAAAATAGAAATGTGGCCCTTTAGCTATTTGTGTAAATTTTGCATCATGTCCTATGGAAATTTGTTGCTCAATTTTCAACTTTAGATGTTTCAAATGCTTTATGGATTAAAACAAACAAATGTCATTTTATTAGCACATTAATGGAAATTATATTCAATAAATGGTAGGATACTATGTTGTAATTGGTCTCCATTCTTGGTAATACTACCTTGATTAGTGGTACTTGATATGTTTCAATCACATTAAGTTAACATTAGAAAACAATACATCATTGGAGGCTAAAATTGAGGTGTAAATTGCAAACTTTGCACTTTTATGATAAGGGACATACATATGTCATAAAGTAGTGCTCTCATATTTCTTTTATATGGAGCTTTGTATCCCAATTGCTTAGAGATTATGATTCAAGAGTGTATTGTTTGTTAAGGTCAAGGCTTAATTTTAGAATTTTTATCATTGGGATTTATATTTATGTGTAGCATGATGGGCTTTATATCATGACAATGATGTTGATTTAAATTATATGGTAAAGTAGAGAGATACCTTAAAATAACTTAGGTGCAACAACAAAATTGAAGTGATGTCAACCACCAAATATCTAAATCCTTCAAAGGTATATACTATTGTGCATTTATGATATTGTACAACATCATTTCCAACCACCCATGTTGAAATTTGACAAAACAAATGACCAAGTCACATGCAATATCATTTACTCTCACTTGCAGTTCATTTCTTCCTCTCCACTCCTTGAATTCTCTGTCCTTCATCCTTTCATAGAAAAATGTGGTATTGCATCGCCTAGCCTTTCCTTGTCATTGCATTTCCACACCTTGCCTTGTATTTCCTTTCCTTGCATTTCATTTCCATGCCTTGCCGTGTGTTTCCTTTCCATGTCTAGATTTTCCTTTCCTTGCATTTTGTTTCCTTTTTGTGTCTTTTCATGCCATGCCTTTCTTTCCCTTTCCAATCCTTATCTTTCATTTTCTAGTCTCGCCATGTCTAGGTCTAGGTCTAGGTATACAAAAGGACTAGGTATAGACCTAGACCTAGAGCATGACCTCAATATGGACCTAAACATAGACCTATACCTTGCCTTACCATGTCTAGTCTTTCTTTTCCTTACATATTCTTTCATTTACTTGTCATTTTGTAGGGTACCTAGAGAGCTAGTGGGGGGGATGAAGGGCCCATATTGATAATAATGGAGGTCATTGAATGTAAGGTGGACTAGCTCCACTATCTTACTAAATAGGGCCCACTATGGTAGTTAGATATAATAAATGTGAGAGGAATTACTAGAAGGTTCCTCCTCTAGAATGTTCTTAGGTGGTTGGTAGCACTATATAAAGGGGTTCAAATAATTTAATGGGATGTGAATAAAATTATTGTATTGTGAGAGGTATCTCAATAGGAGGATGACCCCTCTAAGAGGCAAGTGAATAAGAGAGGATCGCTTCCATAATAGGATCCATTGTATGGTGTTTCCCTACCTCAAGGGGTTTCTTATAATAAAGTGTTGTTTCTTCTATATTTCTTTGTGGATATATTTTGATATTGCTTTACTCAGGTATTTGGTACTTAACCATTGGTATTAGAGAACTTTCCTTGGTTGGAATTGTGGGAAAATTGGTTTTTCCATTTTTGCATATATTTTGAAGAAGAAACATAGGCTTGCGACATTCCAAACAATATTTGTATATTTCCATGCAAAGTTTTCATAATTTGGTTGTATATCTGATTTCCTCTCAGTAAAACACCCACTTAAAAAAAAATTGTTGAAAATGGAGTCCTAGAAGTTAAGTTATCAATATTTTAAAATTTTCTATTTTTCAGGGTTTTTTCGCGGATGACCACACAATTTTTCTGATTGTTGTAGAATCTGGGGCCGAATTTTCCCAAGACAATTACATATATGATCTGCTATCACATTTTCACCCAATTGCAAAAAAAAATCATCCGAATCTGAGCTCCATAAGTGAAGATATAGTCGATTTAAAATTAGTCATTTCGTAGGGTCTTCATGATGGCAGTGGGATTGTAGAGACCATAAATTTTCACAGATTTCTTAGATTTCTACCATATCAGTTCCATTGGATAGAGAATTTCTAGAGCTTTCTTTTGGTATATTTTATGTGTTTTTTCCAATGAATATTCACTCTCGAACCCTCAAGTAAATTCTACAAAATCTTGAAGCATTCACAGGCGAAATGCATGACACAATGCATGAATTTCAAGAGAGACTTATGGATAGTGTTCGCAGTACTGACGAGTCCTTCACTCTAATGTAGGAGAAATATTCTTTGGTGAAAATCATGGATGAATATCATAAATAATTGTATGCTTGGTATGATTTTGAGGATGATTTTGATGATTGTTATATATATAGTTATCATTTCTAGGATGACAACCACTTCCATCTTCTATTTGATGATACTACTCCACCCCATGTAGAGAACTTCCTGGAGAGTAAATAAGATAATTCTTTGTATATCCTTCTTCAGTTTTATTATTCTTCAGTACCAACGAATGCATTTTTTTTTGTTCTAAATATTTTCATCCACATGACCAATGTCAATCTTTAGAGCATCATTTTATGTTGGTTCCCAAGTTCCAATATATTCAGCATGGAGTTCACGTGAGCACTTGGACATGGGACCTAGGTTCACATTGGAATTGTGTCTACTTTAGCATGGTTCCTGACATTTATACATGGGACCTTGGCTCTCCATTATTCTTTAGCATTATAGTCCACACTTATCCATGGGACCCTGGTATATGGTTGTACAACCTCATAACAAGCGTTGAGGGCAACATTTTCATAAGGGGGATGGAATGTAGTGTACGTATAGAGGTAGTAGGGGGGGCACAAAGGGTCCATATTGATAATAATGGAGGTAATTCAATGTAAGGTGGACTAGGTCCACTATATTATTAAATAAGGCCCACTATGGTAGTTAGATTTATTAAATGTAAGAGTACTTACTACCTAAAGTTTATACTTCTAGAAGATTACTCCTCTAGAATGTTCTTAGGTGGTTGGTAGCACTATATAAATGGGTTCAAGAAATGTAATCGGATATGAAGAAAAATCTTGTATTGTGAGCAGTAGATCAATAGGAGGATTCCCCCTCGAAGAGGCAAGTGAACAAGAGAGGATCCCGTATGGTGTTTCCCTACCTCAAGGGGTTTCTTATAATAAAGTGTTGTTTCTTCTATATTTCTCTGTGGATATATTGTGATATTGTTTTACTCGGGTATTTGGTACTTAACAATTGGTATTAGAGAACTTTCCTTGGTTGGAATTGTGGGAAAATTATTTTTTCTATTTTTGCATATATTTTGAAGAAGAAACATAGGATTGCGACATTCCAGACAATATTTGTATATTTCCATGCAATGTTTTCATAATTTGGTTGTATATCTGATTTCCTCTCAGTAAAACACCCAGTTAAAAAAAAAAATCGTTGAAAATGGAGTCCTAGAAGTTAAGTTATCAATATTTTAAAATTTTCTATTTTTCAGGGTTTTTTCGCGGATGACCGCATAATTTTTCTGATTTTTGTAGAATCTGGGGCCGAGTTTTCCCAAGACAATTACATATATGAGCTCCTATCACATTTTCACCCAATAGCAAAAAAACAATCATCCGAATCTGAGCTCCATAAGTGAAGATATCATCGATTTAAAATCAACCATTTCCTAGGGTCTTCATGATGGCGGTGGGACCGTAGAGACCATAAATTTTCATAGATTTCTACCATATTAGTTCCATTGGATAGAGAATTTCCAGAGCTTTCTTTTGGTATATTTTATGTGTTTTTTCCAATGAATATTCACTCTCAAACCCTCAAGTAAATTCTACAAAATCTTGAAGCATTCACAGGCGAAATGCATGACACAATGCATGAATTTCAAGAGGGACTCATGGATAGTGTTCACAGTACTCACAAGTCCTTCACTCTAATGTAGGAGAAATATTCTTTGGTGAAAATAATGGATGAATATCATAAAGAATTGTATGCTTGGTATGATTTTGAGGAATATTTTGATGATTTCTATATGTATAGTTGTCATTTCTAGGATGACAACCACTTCCATCTTCTATTTGATGACACTACTCCACCCCATGTAGAGAATTTCCTAGAGAGTAAATAAGATAATTCTTTGTATATCCTTCTTCAGTTTTATTATTCTCCAGTACCAACGAATGCATTTTTTTTTGGTTCTAAATATTTTCATCCATATGACCAATGTCAATCTTTAGAACATCATTTTATGTTGGTTCCCAAGTTCCAATATATTCAGCATGGAGTTCACATGAGCACCTGGACATGGGACCCAGGTTCACATTGGAATTATGTCTACTTTAGCATGGTTCCTGACATTTATACATGGGACCTTGGATCTCCATTATTCTTTAGCATTATAGTCCACACTTGTCCATGGGACCCTGGTATACGGTTGTACAACCTCATAACAAGCGTTGAGGGCAACACTTTCATAAGGGGGATGGAATGTAGTGTACATATAGAGGTAGTAGGGGGGGGGCACAAAGCGTCCATATTGATAATAATGGAGTTCATTCATATTATTAAATAAGGCCCACTATGGTAGTTAGATTTATTAAATGTAAGAGGACTTACTAGCTAAAGTTTATACTTCTAGAAGATTACTCCTCTAGAATGTTCTTAGGTGGTTGGTAGCACTATATAAATGGGTTCAAGAAATGTAATCGGATGTGAAGAAAATCTTGTATTGTGAGCAGTATATCAATAGGAGGATTCCCCCTCGAAGAGGCAAGTGAACAAGAGAGGATCCCTTCCATAATAGGATCCATTGTATGGTGTTTCCCTACCTCAAGGGTTTTCTTATAATAAAGTGTGGTTTCTTCTATATTTCTCTGTGGATCTATTGTGATATTTTTTTATTCAGGTCTTTGGTACTTAACACATTTCCTTATTTTGCCTTGAACTTGGCTTACATGACCATCCATTTCCTTGCTGTGTATATCCTTTCCTTTCCATGTCTTTTATTTTCATGTCTATCCTTTCCATATCTAGGTCTAGGTCTAGGTCTAGGTCTAGGTCTAGGTCTAGATCTAGGTAAGGTCTAGGTCTATGTCTAATTCTAGATCTAGGAAAGGTCTAGGTCTAGGTATAGTTCATGGTCGAGGTTGAGGTCATGGTCATGGTGTAGGTATAGGTCTAGGCCTAGGCCTAGGTCAAGGTATAGGTCTAGGACATGGTATAGGTCTAGTTCATGGTCTTTCCATGCATTTCCTTTCCATGTCTATGCATGCATTTCTTTGCATTGCATTTCCTTTCCTTTCCATTGTCATTTCCTTGAATTCCCTTCCCTTTCATTTCATTGACTTAAACCTAGACCTATACCTATACCTATTCCAAGACCTACACCATGACTTGGACCTAGAACTAGACCTTTCCTTCCCATGCCTTTCCTTTCCATGTTTATCCTTTCTTTTTTTTGAATTACATTACCTTGCCTTCCATTTCCTTGGCATGCCTTACCTAGCCTTTCCTTTCCTTTTATTTCCTTGTCTTTCCTTTCCATGTCTAGCCTTTCCTTGTCTCTCCTTTCCATGTATAGGTCTAGGTTGAGCCTTTCCTATCCTTACCATGTCTTTCCTTGCTATGTATAGAATTTCCTTGCCATGTCTTTCCCTATCATGTCTAGGTCTACATCTAGGGAAGGTCTAGGTCTAGGAAAGGACTAGGTCTAGGCATAGGTATAGGTGATGGTCTAGGTCATGGTCATGGTGTAGGTCTACATCTACATCTAGGTATAGGTCATCGTATAGATCTAGGTATATGTCTACGTCATGGTCTAGGTCTAGGTCATGGTCTTGCCATGTTATAGCCTTGCATTTCCTTTCCTTTCCTTTCCTTGTTATTTCCTTTCCTTTTCTTTCATTTCCTTCACTTAGAACTAGAACTAAACATATACCATGACCTAGACCTGAACATTTCCTTTCCATGTATAGCCTTACTTTCTCTTTCCTTGCATTTCCCCACCTTGCCTTTTCATTTCCATGCCTTTCCTTTCCATTTCCTTTCCCTTTCCTTGCATCACCATGCCTTTCCTTGCCATGTATATCATTTCCTTTCCATGTCTTTCCTTACTATGTCTAACCTTTCTATGTCTAGATATAAGTCTAGGCAAGGTCTAGGTCTAGGTGTACTAGGACTAATTCTAGGTCTAGGTCATGCTATGGGTCATTGTCATGGTGTAGGTATAGGTCTAGGTCATAGTTTAGGTCTACTTATAGGTCTAGGTCATGGTCTAGGTCTATGTCTAGTTCTAAGTCATGGTCTAGGTCCATGTCTAGGTCTAGGTATAGGAAAGGTCTAAGTCTAGTTATAGGTCTAGGTATAATTCTTGGTATAGGTCATGGTTTATGTCTAGTTCATGGTATAGGTCATGGTCTAGACCTAGACCTATACCATGACCAAGACCTAGACCTATACCATGACCATGACCTATACCTATACCGTGACCTAGACCTATATCTAGACCTTTCCTTGCCATGCCTTTCCTTTCCATGTCTATCCTTAATTTTCCTTGCATTTCCTTACCTTTCCTTGCATTTTGTTGTCATCATTTTCATTTCCTTTCCTTACCTTGTCCTTCCTTGAATTGTCTTATCATGTCTAGAATTTCCTTGGCTTTCCTTGACCTAGACCATGACCTAGACCTAGACTATGATGTTTACCTAGAACCATACGTATATGTAGACCTAGACCATGGCCTTGACCTAGACACATACCTAGACTTACACCTAGATGTAGAATTTTCCTTTCCATGCCTAGTATCGACTTGCCTTGCATTTCCTTGCCTCACCCTGTGTTGAATTTCCATGTCTTTCCTTGCCTCTCCTTTCCCTACCTTTATTTGACCTTCATTTCCATGTCTATCCTTTCCTTTCCTTACCATTTCCCAATCAAAACTAGTTCCTTAGTGTTGAAGCTTGAGGAGGCCAAGGGTTTTTTTGGTATAAATTTAAATAAAATTGCAAATAATGATGAACATCAATCCAACCATATTTATATAATACATGAAGGACATAATAACATATTGTCATTGAAGAAAGAACACAAATGTTACATGGAAAAATTGAGCAGCCATAATAACAAGTAGTAATCAACAAAAAGAAACATGTCACATATGGAAAAGGTAGATATATACAAATACTTAAACCATGTAAGAAGTTTTACAAGTTATTCTCTTGTCAAATATTTTCTTAAGTAGAGTTATATTCACTCCTGCTTTCTCAAATATAGGGTGACCCTAGCATTTTTATATGACACAAGAAACAAGGTTTCTTGCATGGGAATGAAAGTCAAATATTTAAATATCCACAAAACAACATTTTCCAACTCACTTGGTTAACCTCTACATTACTTGGTAACTTAATTGTTACAATATGGTTCTTTGTTGGTGTTTGTTTGTTTGGATTATTTCCATGAAAGGATAACATTCAACCTATTTCGTTTTTTCGAAGATGGACATTATGCCCCCAAACTAAATTGTCAACATGTCCCTGAATGGCTTTAGGAGGAATGTTTTGACCGCCAAAAAACTCTAACTAGATCTCGGATGGATGAACCATTAGTCACATTGGACTCAAGGAATTGTGTACAACTAGAGATACACCTCTGTTGTCACTCCATTGTCTGAAACACTATTTTTTGGAGGATCTCTAGATCTAGGGTTTTTCTCAATGAGGCATAATGCAATTTCTAAACAAGGGGTCATTTTTCCATAAAACTATGTCAGGTGATTTTGGGTAGTGTTCCCATGTGTTCCTTGGATAAAATTACATGTCGTAGATTACATAAATCAATTATTCTTCTCATTTTGGATTTTATGCCCCTTGACCAAATTGTGAGCATGTCCCTAAATGGCTTGAGGAGACAAGCTACAATTCACCATAAAATTCTAACAACAACTCAGATTCCATCATTTTCATTGGATCCAAGCCACCAAGTTACAGCTATGGGTAACCTTTGGGTGTCATCCCATTTCCTAAAAAACCATTTGTTGAAGGATATTTGGAGCTAGGGTTTTTCTTAGTGAGGAACAATGTAATTTCTTAACAAGGGGTCAATTTTAGTGAACATTGTGTTGGGAAATTGTGGGTAGAGTGGTTGTGTAGACCTTGTCCAAACAAATGTGAAATATCTTATGACACTCAATTATTCCACTCGGTTTGGATTTTATGCCCCCGGACCAAATCATCAACATGTACCTAAATGACTTGAGGAGGTGAGTTGCAACTCACCATAAAAATATAACCAGGACTCGGATGGAAGAATCACCAGTTTCATTAGACTTGGGACACTAGGTTAGATATATGGGTATTCCTTCGCTATCATTCCATTTCCTAAAAAACCATTTGTTGGAGGATCTTTGGATATAGGTTTTTTCTCAGTAAGGCACACTTTATTTTTTGAATAAGGGGTCAATTTTTCATAACAATATGTCGTGTGTTTGTGGGTAGCATGGTCGCATGGGCATTTGTTAGATAGACACGTGGGAGATTATGGAATTAAGTTATTCCACTCAATTTATAATTTATTCCCCCATAACAAATTGTCAACATTTCCTTGAATGGCTTGAGGAGGCAAGTTGAAAATCATAATAAAAATCTAACTGGGCCTAAAATGGAAGAACATTTGGTTGCATTGGACTGAGGGAACTGGATTACAGCTAAGCGTAACCCTTGGATATCATTCCATTTCTCATTAAACCATTTTTGGAGGATCTCTAGAACTAGGATTTTTCTTAGTCAAAACAAGGGGTCAATTTTGGTCAAAACTATGTCAGGTGATTTTTTGTAGCATGGTTGCATGGGCATTGGAAAAACATATGTTCAATAGTTTATGAAACTCATTTATTCCACTTGTTTTTTATTTTACGCCCCTAGATCAAATTGTCAACATGTCCTTGAATGGCTTCAGGAGACGATCTACAAATCTTCATACAATTCTAATTGAACCTTGGATGGTTGAAGCATTGGTTTCATCGGACATGGGGCATCGATTTATATCTAGGGGTACCTGTCCACTGTTATTTCTTTTCCCATAAGATTGTTCGTTGGAGTATCTTCGGATATAGGGTTTTTCTCAGTGAGGCACAATGCAATTTTTGAACAAGAGATTGATTTTGTAGAACACTGTGTCATGTGATTGCTGGTAACATGGTCACTTGGGCCTTAGACAAATGAATTTGTAGGAGCTTACAAAACTCATTTATGTTGCTAAGTTTGGATTTTATGCCCATGGATAAAATTTTAAACATGTCCCTCAATGACTTGAGGAGGTGAGTTTCAACTCTCCATAAAACTATAATCGAGACTTAATGGATGAATTGTCAGTTGCATTAGACTTGGGGCACATGGTTACAGATAGGGGTACCCATTAGTTGTCATTTTTTTTTCAAGAAAAACCATTTGTTGGAGTATCTACAGAGCTATGATTTTTCTCAATGAGGGACAGTGCAATTTTTGAACAAGGAGTAAATTTTTCTCAACACTCTCTCAGGAGATTATAGGTAGTGTGTCCACATGGGCCTTGAGGAAATATACATGTGGAATATTATGGAACTCATTTATGCTACACATTTTGTATTTCATCCCCCCCCCCCC
>CBVK0102326353.1:0-10344 GCA_900067695.1 Picea abies
TCATTTGTTCTTGGAACAAGATCCCAAGTCTTATTTTTCTCTATTTGGTCTAGCTCTTCATTCATGGCTTTGACCCAGTGATCGTCTCGGCTTGCTTGCACAAAGTTTTGGGGTTCAATCATGGAAAGCAGTGCAAAATTTGCAGAGGTAGATGCATCTATAAGTTTTCTTCTGGTTTGTACACATGTTTCCTTATTTCCGAAAATTTGAATTTCTAGATGATGTTTTTGAACATACCTTGATGGGGTCTTTTGTTGTGATGTTTCCATTCTCTCTTATTCTTTTGAATCCTTTTAGTTCTTGTTGCTCGCCCATTCCATTGTCTTGTAACTCATTGTTGATTGGTTCATCACATTGCTTATTATGGTGTTGATATTTCACTGAATGAAGTGGTCCCTCATCTACCTTTACATCTATGCTCTCAATTATCTTATGGAGCATTTTGTTATAGCACTTGTATCCTTTACTTCTGGAGGAGTATATGAGCATAATTCCTTCTTCAACTCTAGAATCAAACTTACCTAAGTTGTCTTAATTTATTTTAATGTAGCATTTGCTTCCAAAAATTTTGAAGTGCTTTATTGATGTTGATCTGCCATGCCATAGCTCATAAGGTGTTTTATCACTGTTTACTCTTATGTACACCTTATTGAGAATGTTGACAACATTTTGAGCAACCTCTCCCCAAAAGGTTATGGGTACTTATGGTTCATCAAGCATGGCCCTGGCCATTTCTTGAATTTTTTTGTTCATCCTTTCCACTACTCCATTCTGTTGAGGGGTTCTGGCAATAGCAAATTGTCTCTTAATCCCATGTTTTTCACAAAAACTATTGAATTCATCATATGTGAATTATCCTCCTCTGTGTGACCTTAGGCATTTGATTTTTAAGTCCATTTCATTTTCTACCTGCGCTTTGAATATTTTGAATTTTTCAAAAGCCTCAAATTTATGCCTCAACAATCCAACCCAAGACATCCTGATATAGTCATCAATTAACAAAATGAAATATCTTTCACCTCAAGGAGATTATGTACTCATAGGGTCACAAAGATCTGTATGAATCAGTTCAAGAGGTTGAGTGGTGGAGTGTTCTTTTGCCTTGAATTGAACTCTTGACTATTTTCCAAACCGACATGACTTGTAGACAATATTCTCAGGTTTGAAGATATTAGGCATATCTATCACAACATCTTTTCTTCCTAGATTGACAGGATGATTAAAACTAAGATGACCTAGTCTTTTGTGCCAAAGCCAGCTCTCATCAGTTTTACCAATGCAACATTTTTCTTTTTTCTTCATCTAGAACATACACATTCTCTGAAGTTTTGATTGCCTTAACAACAATCTTCCATGTATTCGCATCCATTACCTTACAACCTCTTGAATGAAAAAATAGCATTGTGTCCTTGGTCACGCATTTGACTTATACTTAATAAGTTATGTTTTAGAGCATCAACATACAACACATTTTGTGCTTTGGTCTTTCCCTTTTTATCTTCATCTAATACAACAATTCCTTTTCCTTTGATTCTGACTGGAACATTGTTTCTAAAAGCGACACTACCACCATTTTCTTCAGTTAAGAATTCAAACTTACTTTTGTCTCATTTCATGTGCTTGGAGTAGCCACCGTCAATGTACCATTGATTTTCTTGATTTTTGGCATATAGAGCTAGTCCACAGTTTTCTTCACTTTTATTTGTCTTCCTCCAAATCTTGGTAAAATCTTCTTGTCTGTCTTGCATAAAGATAGGCAACAACTTGTTTTTGCATTCACTTGCCTTGTGTCCAAAATTATTGCATATGTGGCATTCAGGGTCATTTAGTAAAGGAGAGAAGCAAAATTATTGCATATGTGGCATTCAGGGTCATTTAGTAAAGGAGAGAAGAAATAATTTTGAACCATAACCTTTTGAGGTTTGTATAATCTCTTTCCTATACTTCCGTTATAGGTAAAAAATATGCAACTTATAGCCTTATGTCCAAAGTTTCCATAAGAGAAAAAATATCCATAGAAAAAATTTGGATACCTTGGAATGAAAAACTTGTAGGAATCATTCTTTGTCTTCCAACTTGATAAGATTCAGGCATTTGTTGCTTTCTTGCTTCATAGTTGGGATAATTCATTTCTGATTGCTTCTTCTTTTCATCTTTTGCTTGTTTAGGCTGACTGGTGTTTCCCTTGAGAGCATTTGCATAGCTTATAGGCTTCTCATTGGCTGTCATGCTGGTGCTTGACTCACCTTTAACAATTTTTAGATTTTCCTTATATCCCAGCCCTGTCTTGTCATCTAATGACCTCTGATTGCTTAGAATGTTATCTAGAGTTTCATATCCTTTTATGAATTTTATTTGAGTCTTGTATTTCTCTAGATCTTTTCTTAAGGAAACTATTTATGCTTCTAGTTTGTCACAGATATTCTCCTTTTATTTTATTTGATTTATCAATACTTCTTCCTTTATTTTGGCTTCTTCTAGCTGAACTTTTAAAATGACTATTTCTTCACTGGCCTTATTGTCTTTGTCTTTGTAGACCTACAACTGTTCTTTTCTTGGTCTGTTCTTTTTCTTGAGTCTGGAGATTTCTTCCAAAGCACTAATGAATTCTCCTTCCATGTCTACTACAACTTCACACTCTTATGGGTTTGTTTCATCAAATTTGTGTTGTTCCAAAGCCATTAGAAGTTTTTCATCCTGAATTAGATCTGGCTCATCTTCTTCTTCGTCAAAGTTGTTGTTATCCTCTGAATAAAAACTATTCCTTTTAAAAGACTTTTTTAAATTGCTAGGTTTATCCTTTCCTTTATTTCCTTTTAATTGGTGTCGTTTCCTTTAAAAGGACATTTAGAGGAAAAATTACCAACTTTACCACAATGAAAGCATTTAAATGGTAACATACCTTTATATTTTTTTACCACAATGAAAGCATTTAAATGGTAACATACCTTTATATTTTCCAGATCCCCTCTTCAACTTCCTCACAAATTTAGCTTCTTCTTCATTTAAGAAGTATTTTGATGAATCATGATCTTGAGATGTTGACGATTTGATTGATGCTTTCAAGACTGTGTCCTTTAGATCTGGTTGTTCTTTCCTAGTTCTCATCTCATAGGCAGACATAATTCCATGGAGCCTATCCATAGTCATTTTTTTCTAGTTCATGCATTTCTTATATAGATGACACATTTGCATCAAGTCTTGAGGGAAGAGATCTCAATACCTTCTGAACTACCATAGCTTCTTTAATTTCCTCTCCTATCCATTTCATGGTGTTTATAGTCTCATCCACTCTAAGAAAGAAACCTGCAATATTTTTATCTTCACTCATTCTTAGGCTTTCAAACTGCATTTTGTGAGCTTGAAGTTTGGCCAAATTTACTTTCTCATCTCCTTCATAATTTTTTACCATATTGTGCCATATTTCCTTTGTGGATTTCAACTGCATCACTTTAACAAATTTTGTTTCTGCAAGTCCCACTTGGATAGCCTTCATAGCTTTTGCATTACTATAGTAATATTTCTTACCAGCTTTAGCGGTTGGAAGAGTAGTTGGGATTTTCTAACCATCTACCACACTCTCCCAAACTTCCATGCAAAGAGACATCAAGTAGGTCTTCATTCTGATTTTCCAAAATGCAAAATTTGTTCCATTGAATAGAGCAGGTCTGGTTGAAAAAGAAACTTGATTGGCCATACTTTTTGTGTGACCTTCTTTCCAACTGTTAGACTGTAACTGAAGGAACCTACGCTCTGATACCAATTGTTGATACTCACAACAATACTAAGAGGGGTTAGTGAACAGTATTGCATTAACCTTCTGTATTTTTCTTTCCTTTCAACCAGTTAAGTTGTTTAGAAATGCGAACTTAATGACAGATATAAACAGAAATCAACATATCCATCTAAGTTATTTAGAAGTGTGATTTTAATGATAGATACAAGCAAAAATCAAAACAACATAATGAACACAGTACACAAATATTTTTACATGGAAACCCAATGCGGGGAAAAACCACAAAACATCTTCTTTGTGTTCTTCTCCAAGCACCAACTTACAAGTTATAACTTTTCATCTCAATAGGCACCCACCTGTCATAGATAACGAGGAAGCCAATCATCTCAGGAACAAACATGTCACATATAATGAGTACACCAATCCTCTCAGGCACCAACCTGTTACAAAAATGAGGACACCAATCCTCAGTGAGCTTCAACTCACCCTAGCACCACCCTGCCACCCTAAACTCAGAAAAATATGTTACATCACTAAATATTTCAACACATCCTAACAAATATACATTTATGTTCCTATGAACTGTTACAAAATCATCTTCCACCTCACTTCACACGCCGTCCACAATTAGAGTGCATCCATACTTATACTTAATTTCCCGAGTTCACCTTCATTTATGTGGACGTGAAAAATTACAATGTGGACAACCTTTGACCACATCAAAATCCTGTCAGTTACGATTTTTTCTAAATAAAGTATGACGATTATATTGTGGACAAACTTTGGCCATATCAAAATCTTGTTAGTTACAATTTTGTCTAAATAAAGTATGTGGACGCATGATTGTTACATTATGGACAAACCTTGACTAAATCAAATGGACCAAGTCTTCCTATGATTGTGCTCCATATTATCCAAGAATCTCCTAAAGAATGATGCAATAATTTCATTCTAGTCTACAAAGAATCCATTGCGTAGATAGAACCAGAGAGAAACACTCAAGTCACAAGTCTTCATCCTGTCACACTTGTCATGTAGTATGCTTACTGAATCGCCCCATGAGACTATAAGTGCCCCTAGTAACTCGTTATGTCACATTCTACTTCATACTTCATCTTGTCACACTTCACTACACCATTTGTCGCACTGGCTCAAGGCGCCCTACAAATTTTCATCTGCGCAATATTCCACACACTTTGTCACAGTTGACTTTGTCACTTGTCGCTTGCTCAAAACATCGTCATGTTGCGTTATAAACATCTGCTACATAATTCCACGATCACAGACAAGAGAATTTGTTGCATTCCACTTCACTTATGAACTACATCGTTGGTTATCCTCCTATTCCGCGTGCAGCCCTATCAGACTCAATCACTTCTGTGATTTATTTTGCGTCATTGATCCCTTCATCCTTTAATCCTTCTATGCACTTTGTTTTTCAACCTTTCACGATTTGTACAGTAGAAAGAATATTTTCATGCACTTCCTTTGCAATCCTTCTGCGCACTTCCTCTGCTTGTGCGCCAATTTTTCACCATACTGTATGTGTGCACTTCAAGCCTTCCTTGGAATTATTTTACCTCTACACCATGTTGACATCAATAAAAACATATGCTCAACAAGATTGTCCTTTTGTGGAATCGTTGGGTGAAATATTAACAACCAAGTGCTTGAGGCATGTTCACCATCAAGTGTTAGAGCTTACAATGTCATATCCTAGGAAATATTTATTCAACTTAGTTTCCTCAGCAACGATGCCATTTCAGATGTTATCCCTCGAGATGTTTTGGGATGTTATTGGAACGATGTTGAGGCACCCTAAGAGCCAAGACTAAGGATGAATCTTAAATCCAAATTTGCAGTAAAATAATTGTGCAATATTTGGCAAGTTTTCCCCTCTTTCTCTCACATTCTTTTTAAATTATAGGACCTCAAACAATTCTCAGCATAGCTGACAAATGCTCTCAACTATGAGAGGAATTTGTCCACAAGTGTTTTAGACATTGAATCTTGAAAGGAGGATGAAATGGTGGATTGGAGGAAAAATGAATTAAACATATAGGGCACTGCTAAGAATGAATTTGTATCATATGGACAACAAAAATGTGTTGAGCAATTAAGAATTCAACAACTATAACATATGCGTACAAATCAATAAAAACTTGCTTCGAACAGTTAACATCTTCACACACTCAAACACATGGAGGTACCCTCTGCATATCATTTAAATGCACAAAGAAAATGACAAGAATTGGTCATACATTCAGAGGAAATCAATTATGTGTCATTATCAGACATCATACAATAACATTGAACATGGTGAATGCTTGTTGCTTGAGCTTTTATATATTATATTTGATACAAGAAAAGAAAGAGTGGAAGGATATGCTTTAAAAGAACACAAATACCATACGGAAGGAATTACATACTGAAACTTAAATGCATGGGATGAATCTTTGTTGCCAGCTACATTTATCAATTGATTGTGCTCAAGGTATCTGGTCAAACCAATCTGGTTGTAAGAAACTCTTTAATTCCCCAATTTGTCGACCTCAATAATGGTTGCCCTCAATATATTTTATTCCTCTCGCCAATGCCCTAAAACCACTTCTTGAAACCATTTCCATCTTTTTGATTATTCTTACGACTTCTTGATTCTTGAGCAGTTTTCCTCCTGGTAAAATTTGGTTTCCCTTCACCTGGGTGAAATTCTGTTACAAGGAAAGATAGTGGCACAACTGTGCACCTACAGGCCAAAAAATCCATCATTTTGTGCTCCTTAGAAATCTCTATAATAATGTTTCTCTTTGGTTGTAAGTTGGAAACCATAACTACAAGGATCGTGCGACTCAACAACTGTCAGATTGATTTTGATGAGTAATCTCAACCATTGATCAGTGGTCCAATGAGTTCGTTACCTTGAAGCCTGAAATCAAATTCGTGAAGATCATGCGACTCAATAGTCATTGGATCTATCTCGGTGAGTAATTTTAGTTGTCGATCGCAGGTACCACTTCAAAGTGATTAAGAGCGAGTTCTCGATAGGGACTCTAAAAATGAGACCATCTCGACCATTGATCAGAGGAATAAGAGATAATACAAGCGTCGTTGATCTCACCAACTACAAACCTAAAAGAAGGATAAATCAAGAGTCGTCATGATGATGTCATCGTGGACACGTGGAAGCCCCTTTATTTTCCTACGTTGATGTTGATGTGGCAAGGGCCCCGACAAGAGCATCGAAGACTATCCCTTCTTTGATTCCATCGGAGCTTATCATTCGACATCTAGAAGATTGGAGAAGTTTCACCACTCTAAAAAGAGGGTATCAAAGTATATTCCATCACAGCCTCAATTTATGCACTGACATTAAAATTGAACACAAAAATAAACTAAGGCATGAACATTGTTATGCTGATGTCACCCTGGACACATGGCACCTTCTCATTGGTCCACGGTGGTGATGATGTGGCAGAAAAGTAGGAAACATGTCATATATTTTTAGGATATTGACCTATGTATGTGGCGGGTTTCACATGTCCATGTGGAAGCCACTGGTTAGCTCTGAAAATGCTATGCTGGTAGGCTGGTGTGACACCTAGCCGGGAGGATTTGATACCTGGGAGTAGATATGGACCATTGATTGATCCCACTTGAATGAGGTTCGAATGGATCTGGACCATCCATCAGAGGTGCCCATTCATATTCTTAAAGGAACATGCTCAAAAGGGACTCCAAATAAGGAACTACAATGACCATTGATCCATCGAAAGAACTAGGAATGCATGAGAGTCATCGATCTTGCCCAACTTCGAACCCAAAAAATGACTAAGGTAAAACTCTTCCTACTGACGCCAGCTTGGACATGTGGCGACTTTCTTTTGGCCTACGATGGCACTGATGTGGCAAGGGAGAAAGACATGTGTCACTCATATTTGAGGTTTTTACCTATGCATGTGGTGGGTTACCCATATCCACATGTCAACCTCTATTTGGGTCTGACAGTGCTTTGCTAGCGGGGTAACACAACACTTGGCCGGGAAAACTTGAGATCAAAGATCAGATCTAGACCGTCCATCAGGGGGTGTGTCTACTTAAATATGGGTTGTTGATTGTAGGTGTCCCATCAGAGTGGTCTGGACTTGAAATTCAAACGAGACTTCGAAGAGGGGACTCTGAAACCCCATGTTGTCCATTGATCTGATCACAGGTGCATGGTAAAATCTGAACCATCGATCTTTCGGGGCCCGAAAAACTCTTGAAATGTTGCGCTTTAGGTCGCGGTCTTATGATAGACTCCTAGGATTTTGACTTATCCCCCTTTTTGCATGCAACACACCTTCTTTGGACCGCAACAAGCTCCTTTTGGACTACGACAAGCACCCAAGAGCTTAATTTTTTCCTTATTCGCACAAGGGCATGGATTTTCTTGTTGCTTCTTAATTTTTCCTTAGGAAAATTTGACCCTAAGTTGCACAGAGGCTCCTGAAGCTCGAATTTTTGTTGCTAACTAGTATGATCTCATCCTTATAATTTCATTAATCCTTCATTTAATTGTAAGAACAAATACAACACTAACAATATTGTTAGAAGAGGTGTTAATTTGATGAAAATATCCTTGCCTGCGAGCCTAATTTGGCATTTGTTCCATCTTTGGCGTTTGTGCCATCTTTTGTTCCTATTCTAGTTTTTTATTCTTTAGATGATGACAGCGATGATGAAAATCCACCTTTGATTGATCACCTTCCTCCAGATGAGACCATTGAACATGAACATGCACCAACACCACTTCTTTCCATATGGGTTCGTTCAACACGAGAAGAAACTGGCGATCTTGTTGGTGGTCCTTCATATCAGCATCAAACGCGTTCATAGTTCCATTGAGCCTCTTCTATTTTGGATCAAGTTTCAGAGACTCATGATCCAAAAACATTTGCAGAAGCTTTAGGTCATCCAGATTGGGTCACAACAATGAATCAAGAGTATTGCTTTTTAATGGCGAACTATACTTGGGATCTTGTGCCTCTTCTGAAAGGAATAAAACTTGTCAAATGTAAATGTCTGTATGGAACTAAGTATGCATAAGATGGAAGTGTTGAAATACATAAGCCTCGGTTAGTTGTCAAAGGTTTCTCTCAAGTTGAAGGAATTGCCTATAATGAAACCTTTGCCCCGGTAGCCTAAATGAATTCCATCTTCCTTGTTCTTGCCCTTGCTACCTCACATAAATGGGAGGTCCATCATATGGATGTTAAAAATGCCTTCTTGCATGGGGCTTTTTTAGAAGAAATATACATGGGACAACCTCTTGGCTATGTCCATAATTACTCCAGCCTTGTTTGTCGCCTTAAGAAATCTCTTTATGGTCTTAAGCAAGATCCTCGATCTTGGTATGCCAAAATGTAAAACTTTCTTCTTGACATCGAATTTTCTAGATGTCATTCTAATCCTAATATCCATACCAAGATAGTAGGAATCCATCTCATAATTCTTGTTCTTTACGTTGATGAGCTTATCCTCACTGGTCGTGACCCTAAAATTTTAACCCATGTGAAATCTAGCCTTAAAAAGAAATTTGAAATGGTATACTTAGGCTATCTGTATTATTTCATTGGCCTCCAAGTATTGCAAACCAAGAAACTTTTCTTTCCTAGTATAAGTATGTGTGTGACCTTATTCATCGCTTTCACATGGATGATTATAAACTAGCCCCTTATCCCTTCCAGTCTGGAGTAAAACTTGTTGCCACTTTTACTTCTCTCAAAGTTGATGCCACCTTACACTGTCAATTAGTTGGTAGCCACTTATATTTGACTCATACCCATCCTAATATTTCCTTTGATGTCGGTCTTATTTCTTGGTATATGAAAACACCCCATGAAATCCATAGGAAAGCAGCTAAAAGGATACTTCAGTATGTCTGAGGTACAATTCAGTTGGAGATACATTACACTTTAGGGAGGACTCCTTTGTTGGTTGGTTTCACTAATTCAAATTGGGTGGGGGACCCTAATGATCAAAATTCTACTACATCTTATGTATTCATCCTTGGTTCTGGACTTGTCACTTGGGCTTGTAAGAAACAACAAGCTCTTGCTCTTTCTTTAATAGAAGCAGAGTACCGAGTAGTGATTAATGCAAGTCAAGAAGCCTTGTGGCTTTGACAGATCATTTTAGATTTTTTATTCCAACTCCATCATATGAACACCCTCTGGTACGACAATTAGAGTGCCATCAATATCACCAAATATCCAGTTCAACATCAACACAACAAACACATCGAGCTACACATACACTTCATAAAAAATATTATTCATAATTAAGTTATTGTGTGAAACTTCGATCTATGTTAGGAGTTCAAAAGGTTGTCATTAAGTGGGGATAGTCTCTAATGCCTCCTTCCTTCTCCTATTGTGTCACCTTTGTAAATCCTTCAATCATATCCCATGATCTGAAAAGATATTTTACACAACTATGGTTGAGTTATTTAAGCATGTGTTGATTAACCATTTAGGAAGCTTAAAGAAAGAGGAAGAAGTTATAGATGAAATATAACATCCATATGAACATGTACAGAACTGAAATGAAGCATAAAACAACAACAAACC
>CBVK0102326354.1:0-12785 GCA_900067695.1 Picea abies
CTTTCTCAATCCAATCAATGGATTCTCTTCAACAAGCTCGCCTTCACCACAAAGTAGCTTTTCCCTGGTTAACATGCAAAACTCAAATCCAAATGTCAACTAGCTCCGATACCAACTTGATCTGAAAAGATCTTTTACACGACTATGGTTGAGTTATTAATGCATGTGTTGATTAACCATTTAGGAAGCTTAAATAAAGAGGAAGAAGTTATAGAAGAAATATAATAGCCATATCAACATGTACAGAACTAAAATGAAGCATAAAACAACAACAAACCATAATACCAATGTGATAACAGAGTTTGGAAATATCGCCTGCGTCTCAGGGCCTTTGTCCTAGTGGGTGAGGCTTTCTTATTTCTGTTCAAAGCTCAATAAGTGCATCAAATCAATGCCAAAAGGTTACAAAACTGATCTGGTCTTGTTCTACCAGATCTCTAGAACCCAACAGAAGAAACGACGCTCAAATTGGATGAACGGAGCTCCCAGAAATGGCCTGCAAAGGTGCGCTCCTCAACAACTTCCCTGCATAAAAATGGCTTTGGCTTCGAAAAATCCAGCATAAACCTGCTTTGAATCTCCTCCCATGGCCTCAAGAAGGCATGGTTTATATAGATCTAGAGTTGGTAATCATCTCCCAACTTCCCCCCAAGATCTGGCCTAAAAAAGGGCCCAATATCCCCCAAAAAGCGCCAAAAATCTCCAAAATTGCCCATAAAATCAATAAAAAACCATATATTAAAGTGAAAAACCCACATTTTGCAACAAATATTGACTAAGCCCCTTTTCTTCGGGCATGCCCCCCCTCTACATGGTCACATGTACTCATGTGGCCAAGCGCCAACCCCCTAGAGGTTGCGTGTTGGCCCCTTTTCCTACTCACTCCTGGATTCACTGCGCACCCCATGGGACCAGGGTCCGATCCTCACGCTAATGACCAAACAACAACATCGTTTCATATGGAGTGTCCAATGGGCAGGCCCGAAACCCTGGCTAAAATTGTTTAACACCTTCATACGTAAGCACTTAGGACCGAGTCTTATGCTGAGTGCTGAGATCTAGGGATATGATCCATACCTGTACGAACTTATGTGTATAGCAAAGTATGTGTAGGGTCATATGGGGGTGTGGTAAGACCGCAGGTTGGGGCTAGGCCCCAGCCCTTTCCACCACCTTTTTCACCAACATGCAATTTTAAATAAATATAACACCACATCATGTTAAGACCCAAAGCGCAGGAGGGCTGGCTAGCCCGGCCTGCCAAGTCACTAGCCCGATGGAGAGGTTTGGTGTTCGAATCTAGGTGAGACCAAAAATTTTGATATACATAATAACCAATGCTAGGGTGTCATGTGGAATCCCATGTCTGGGCCACGTGGCACCTTCTCATTCATCGACTGATGCCAAGTGTCAAACACTGAGTGGTCCACCTGTCAGCGTTGTACCTGCCGCCTGTCTACCCTGTCACCTTACTTTCCCAGTCATCGTATGCCACATGTCACCGTACATGCATGCCACATGTCACCATACAGACGTTCCACGTGTCACCCTTGCAGTGGTGACACGTGTCACTTCCATGTTGGTCCACTTGTATCTGCCACATCATCAGTCTGTATGCCCAGTCAGCCTGCCATGTCAATTGTACGGACCTTGCCACGTCTACACCAACTGTGATGCCGTGTCATCTATATGGTCGTACAATCTGTACAGTCAGCTTCCACGTGGCACTGTACAGACTGTATAGTCAACATTTTTTTTTTACCTGTTTGGCAAAACGAACAAATCGCCATAACTTGAGCATATGACGTTCGTTTGAGCCCATTCAAGTTGCGTTAGGTTCATATTGATGAGGCCTACGCACACTTCCTCTTTGAATCCCTTCTGAGAAATTTTATTTTTAGGCCTTTTTTAGCCCCATCAAGCTCCTAGATCCGATTTTAGATCATCCCATGTTGTTATTAAGGGGGGATGTTAGGATATTTAGACACTTATAAGTTAATTAAGATCAACTTGGTCTAATGTGTTGTTAGGTTAAAGTGTGTTTCTTAGTATGCATTAGTATGCATTGTAATATGATAGTCACGATATGTTCCCAACATAGAGTGATTCGACGATTCATATTATCCTCGATCTTAATGGGTACATTGATCTATTTCTTAACCCCTGATTGGTCCATTGTATTTATTTAAAGAGAATGGATGGTCATTTGTCGATGATTGTGAGAAAATATCTATAACATATTTTCTTTTTCATTAATAAATTAATCCAAGAGGCCACGCTAACTGGGGCAATGGATGTTTCCCCATAGGGGTTTTACCACGTAAAAACATCGATGTGTTGATCTTTGATCTAGTGTTCATCCTCTGTTGGAATACCTGTGTTGTCGAACAATGGCTATAATAGTTGATGTATATCTTGCTACACCTCAATATTTTACTATATCCAGGTTTGAGTCTATAGGCCTTCATGAGAATCGATCCTACCCTTATCCATTGGAAAGAAATATGCATCTCATATTCATGTTCTATTTTCTGCCATTGCCTTGCTTCAATTCAAACAAAACATAGTGTTTTTTGAAAAAAGGCTCAAGGCATTTGGCTGGCGGTAACTGAATATGAATTTTGAATTTGAAACCGAAACAGAGAATCCCATGCATTTAATTAATGTCTATGAACACTTTCTTGCAAACTTAGCTATCCCTCGATATCATGTAAATGACAAAGGTGGTGATGTTAATGAAAATGACATTTGAGGGAGTGGTTGGAAGATGGATGGTTGGAATCAGGGTGAGCACATTGGCAATAGGCGAGCACGGCCCTGACAACAGTCTTAAGGAGACTGTTGTGGGGTGAATATTGCTTGCCCTTGTTCTGTACCAAAGAATTGGTGTCGGTGACATTGCACATTCACAAACACACCAGTAAGCACAAAAAAGTATTTAATTAAAATTTACTTGTCTCATTTCATGCATGGATAAAGAGAGGGAATCATATTTGTTAATAGGATTTAATGATGCACTTGTTATGTACCAAAGCACTGGTGTCGATGACATGTACATGCACGAACAAAGAGAGCGAATCACATTTATTAATAAGCTTTAATGATGCACTTGTTATGTACTAGAGCACCTGTGTCAATGACATTGTCCATTCACAAACACATCGGTAAGTACAATAAAATATTTAATTAAATTTTTCTTGTCGATGTGCTTGGTATGTATAGAAGCATTACTAACTATGCCTCCATACATTTACTAAAGCATTGACAATCCCAATATATATTTTTATATCAAAAGATATTAATAATGTGTTTACTATGCCTCCTTTCATTTCCTAAAGCATTGACAAGCCCAATATATTTTTTATATAAAAAACTCTTAATAATGTGTTTATAACATGAAAAAGCAAACCTTGATATTAAATTAAATGATATTTAAAGTTGAGAGGCTCTGTTTT
This sequence comes from Picea abies, assembly GCA_900067695.1. Taxonomy (NCBI): domain Eukaryota; kingdom Viridiplantae; phylum Streptophyta; class Pinopsida; order Pinales; family Pinaceae; genus Picea; species Picea abies. Next base: position 3,456 of record CBVK0102326354.1, read on the forward strand.
TTCATGGAGAACAAGCGTCAGGGTTAGGGTTTCTGAGTTGCGCTTATGAACCCTTGCAATCGTGTGAAGGATGCCATGGCCCCCTCTGAGGGGGGGGATCCACCCCCTGGGTCCTCGTCCTCGGATCTACAGGCCTTTCAGGCCCTGATCTCCTCCTATGCAATGGCGCACAAGGAAACTCCATCCCGATTCATCAAAAAATCAGGAGAAATCCCAAAGGTAGTTCTGCATGTTGCTTCGGCTCGGCCGCTAGCCCTCAGACTGGCTGACAAAGGATTGATAGGGAAGTTCACAAGATTGTGGCCCTCCCCAAAAGCCATGCATCATTGGTTGGAATTGAACTGGCTCAAATTGATCTAGGGACAGATGTCGGTGGCCTTTTGCAGTAAGGGTTTCTTTGCTTTCCTATTTGAAAAAAAAGAAGATAGGGACTTGATATTCCGAAGTAGCCCATATTTCATGGGTGCTTGTGGAATGTATCTCAATAAATGGACTCTTGATTTCAGCCCAGAAATGACATTCCCTCAATAGTCCCTGTGTGGGTAAGATTGCATTTCCTTCCACTACATTGTTGGCATGATGAAACCATAAGAAATATTGGCAACTCTTTGGGAAAATATATCGATCGTGTTGAACCACGAGAGGGACTTCAAGCCTGTGTCAGACTCTGTGTGGAGGTAGATCTAGAAAAAGGCCTCCCTGAAGCAATACGGTTGAATTTAGATAACTAGTCTTATATTCAACAAGCAGATTACAAGCAAACCCCCTTCAAATGTAAAGCATGCCATGAATATGGACATTTTGCAAAAAATTGCCCTCGGGTCAAAGAAACTCGTGATCAAGATCTGAAACAAGATCAGTAGAAACAACCAAAAAGGAAAAGAACTGCTGGAAAAAACCCCTCTAACCCTTCATAAGGACAAGGAGAAAAATATCTAGGCTCCAGAGAAAGGCCTCAAGACTCTCCACATCAATGAGAATCAAGTCACAATCGATATGATGGACTACCAACAGAAGGTAACACAGAATACCCCAGGGAACACCAGGAAGAAAATGGAAAAAAGGGACAAGAAGAAACAGAGGAGGAAGCCAGAAAAGGTAAAGAAAAAGAAATCATGATCACAAGTGTGGAATCCACTGCAAAATCTCATCCAAATCTCTCCCCAGAGCCCCAGACTTTTCAAAAGATGAAAGACGGGATATTTCAACCGATTACAACAAAAAAACTAGGAATAAACTCTCATAGAAACAAAAGAGAATTGACTGCAGACAGAGAAAAGGAGTTAGGCATCCAAAAAACAATAGAGGAAGCATTAAAAAAAGAAGGTGAATCCGAGAAAAATAAGTCCGCTCAACATAAGGGAGCAACATCTCAGCCCTCTAAAGGGGGCCCACCAAAACCCTCTGATAAATGATGAAAGTTGTCTCCTAGAACTGTAGAGGATTAGGGAGCAGGGATAAAAATGAAGAAGTTATAAAATTAGTAAAAACAGAAAACCCCTCAATCCTCCTACTCCATGAGACAAAAATGAGGGACCTGGAAACCCTCCATGATCTGCAAAAAAATTGGGAAAAGGGTGAAGGAAAAGCAATCATTTCTAGAGGAGCCTCGAGAGGAATACGCACATTCTGGAACGCAGAATAATTCAGGCTAGAGGAGCAGGTGCAGTCCTAGTTCTGGTTGAAGGTTTCCCTAACTAGGAAAGCTACAAGTATGTTATACTCCATCATAAATTTTTATATGCCAAATAATTATCTGGAAAAAGTAGAATGTTGGTTATCCCTTCAGGATATGGCCACTAAAAACCCCCCTCAAAACTTGATCATTGTCGAGGGCTTCAACACCACAAAAGGATTAAATGAAAAATGAGGGGGCACTATCATGAGAGATCAATTCATGGAAAAAATGGACAATATAATCTTGGATCTAGATCTCTTCGATGTTCCACCTGCTAAAGGTATGTACACTTGGAACAACAGAAGACCAGGACCAAGCCACATTGCAGCTAGGATGGATCGATTTCTAATAATCATCTATTTCCTAGCCCTTCCAGACAAATCTTGTTCTCTGAATATTCTTTGGGCAGGATCGGACCACCTCCCTATTTCTCTAGCGTTCGAACCACAAAAATATTGGGTGCCTATTCCCTTTGGATTCAACCCCTTATGGATGGATTGGTCGGAGATCCTTTCCTCTATCTCTCAAATCTGGAATTAGTGGATTATAGGATCTCCAAATTATATATGGGAGAAGAAGTTGAAGTTGGTAAAAGGATTCCTCAAAGAATGGGAAAAAACCTCCTCAAACCCAGTTCAGATCAAGGTCAAAGAAAAAAATCTTCGGCTCAAAAAAAATACAAGATGAAATGGAGACAAAAGAAGTTCAACAAATCCATATAATGACTAAGAAAAAAATCCACAAAGAATACATACAAGCACTAAATGAAGAATAAATCTCCTGGAGGCTAAAGTCTAGAAGTCTTTGGTTGAAAGTAGGGGACCAAAATACATCCTTCTTCCACAAACAAGCAAAAGCCAGACTATGGGCCAATCAAATCTCTAAAATCAAAACACCGGAAGGGGAAATTATAAGGGATTTTGATCAAATCAAGCAGCAAACTACTAATGATATCCACAAGATCTATACTTCAAATGGAACAACAGAGGATGACCTAGTTGACTCTCTTCTCAGGCACATCCCAAGTAAAATAACGGATGAAGGCAATCTAAATATCAATAGAAAAATTGAAGAAGCTAAAATCCTAAAAGCTATCAATTAATCCAACGAAGACAAAGCTTCGGGGCCAGATGGATTCACCCTTCATTTGTATAAAAATTGTTGGCACATAATCCAGCATGACTTCATCAGAATGATAAGATTCGCTCATAAATAAATAAATAAATGGTAGGAGCCACCAATTCCTCCTTATTAGCACTTATTCCAAAAGAAAATGGTGCCTCTACTCTAGACAAATTTAGACCCATTTCTCTCTATAATATTTCTTATAAAATCATGGCCAAAATCCTTGCTAATAGATTGAACCCTTTTCTCATATCATTAATCCTTCCTAATCAAGGAGGATTTTTGGTAGGCTGACAAATTTGGGACAACTTTATTCTAGTACAAGAAGCAATACACTCCAAAAACTCTCGAGGAGAACCAAGTATGGAAATAAAATTGGATATGGAAAATGCCTTTGATAGAGTAGAACATGATTTTCTTTTCAAGGTTATGAAAAACTTTGGGTTCAGTCAAGATTTTATTTCTTGGATGGGAACTTGCATTACGTCCTCTTGGATCGCCCCCCTCTTAAATGGAATACCAACTCCCTTCTTTAATGCCTCCAAAGGCTTAAGGCAGGGTTTTCCACTCTCCCCTCTTCTGTATGTGATCATGGCAGAGACTCTTAATCGAACGTTGGAGTGGGAAAGAACCAATGGCTCAATCCCAGGAATCAAAATAGCTCAGGGTGTAAAATGAATCAACCATTCACAATTCGTTGATGACACGATTCTCTTGAGTGGAGCTTCAAAAACCATGGCCAAAAGAATAAATCAAGTTCTAGACACCTTTATCTTAGTCTCGGGTGGGATCCTCAATAAGACAAAATGTCAAATTTCTGTATGGAATGTCTCAGCTATTATCAGATCAGGGATCGCACAAATTATGGGCTTTGGCATCTCATTGGACTGGAAAACTTTCAAATATCTTGGACTACCTCTGTGCTTAAAATCGCTCTCTGGTGGGTATTAGCAAATCTCTCTACAAAAATTCAGGGAAAAGATGGAGTCCTAGGGATCAAGGTGGCTCAATCCAGCGGGGAGGGTGATCCCGATCAAATCAGTATTATCTGCTCTGCCCCTCTATCAATTCTCTTCCCTCCTGGCCCCAAAGGGAGTTCTGAAAGACATGGCCCAGCTCATTCATAAATTTCTTGTTGAAATAATGTAACTGCGAAGAGCATTCTTATTACTATTTTGTTATTGGATTAAATCCCCATTGAGGATTAATTATGTCATTATTATTGTTGTTGTTATTGGATTAATCCCCATTGAGGATTAATCAACGAGAGACCATGAACAGGTTCCATGGAACATCCTCCATTTTGGCATTTTCAAACCACTTTTCACCTGCATGTGGGAGTCATGTTGCTTGGGCGACAAAGTCTTCTATGACCTCCAATTGCACATCCCCGACCTTGACCCTAAACCCATCAAATGTTTTTGCAAAGTCCTGTGCAAACGCAAGGTTGTAACCATCGAATTTCCTAAGGAAGATATCCCAACCATGAGCTTGACAGTTGTTCGGTTCGATTTGAACCACAGGGGCCATGGCCACCATGAAAAGGACAAAAAATATATCACAGGGGGTAGACTTGGGCTTCCAATAAATGAGTAGCAGAAAGATGTCTGTGCAAACTAAAATGGCCCGAAAACTACGAATTTTGGAGACTGTCATAGGTTGATAAAATGAGTTTGGGAAAATGAAAAACCAGAGGGCGCATAGAACTATGAACCATTACCCATAATGAATATCAAACCCTCCACCAGTATCAAATGCTAATTCGAATAATGAATGGTTTCATTAATGCACAGGACAACAGGGTGAGGTAAAGTCATGGGTACATCAGACATGTACCAAGCAACATGAATGTTGATATGACTGTTGAGAGCATGAAACCCATATCGAATGTTAATCCAATGTTTGCGCATTTATACATTTCACAAATTAAAACCAACGATGAACCATAGAACCTATTAAGTCATGATAGCCATAATACATAAAATTGTGATTGTGAATTAATCAATGAGTTTATAAAACTTGAAGCTTAGCAACATATGGATGCCTTCAAAGTGAAATTTCTTAGGTAGAAACTATAACTACAAAATCATAACCCAAACCAAGTTTTATATTTAAATTCATGCTTACAACCATGAATTTTAAAATAAAACAAACGAAAATTTAAACAACAAAAAAAAACTCATAAGATAAGTTTATCCCAATTATCGCCTCGAAGCGTAAAAACATAAGCATTTATAAGTGTAAGGAGGTGGCAGCTACAGAAAGATATAATCTCTTTGTGGTGATTTTAATTGTGATAAAAATCGACGGAATTGTTGGCTTCCAACAGGGAGAAAAAGTTGAAGTTTGTGAATGGATTCCTCAAAGATTGGGAAAAAACCTCCTCGAACCTGATCCAGAGCAAGGTCAAAGTAAAAAAGATTTAGATCGAAAAAATACAAGAGGAAATGGAGACAAAAGAGGTTCAACAAAGCCATATAATGACTGAACAAAAAATCCACAAAGAATACATCCAAGCGCTAAACGAAGAAGAAACCATCTAGAGGTTAAAATCCAAAATTCTTTGGTTGAAAGCAGGGGACCAAAATACCTCCTTCTTCCATAGACAAGAAAAAGTCAGACTTTGGGCCAATCAAATCTCTGAAATCAAAACACCAGAAGGGGAAATTATAAAGGATTTTGACCAAATCAAACAACAAACTACTAATCATTTCCACAAGCTATACACTTAAAATGGTAGATCAGAGGATGATCTTGTTGACTCTCTTCTCAGCCACATTCCAAGTAAAATTACGGATGAAGACAATCTAAATCTCAATCAGCAAAATGAAGAAGCAGAAATCCTAAAAGCTATCAATCAATTTAATGAAGACAAAGCTCTGGGACCAGATGGTTTCACCCTTCATTTCTATAAAAAATGTTGGCACATAATCAAGCATGAATTCACCAGAATGATAAGATTTGTTCATAAATAATAAAAAAATGAGAGGAGGCACCAATTCCTACTTCTTAGCGCTTATACCAAAAGAAAATGGCGCCTCTACACTGGATAGATTTAGACCAATTTATCTCTATAATATATCTTATAAAATCATGTCCAAAATCATTGCTAAAAGGTTGAACCCTTTTCTCAGATCACTAATCCTTCCTAATCAAGGAGGATTTGTGGCAGACCGACAAATTTGGGACAAATTTATTCTAGTGCAAGAAGCAATTCACTCCAGCAATTCTCGAGGGGAGCTAGGTATGGCAATAAAATTGGATATGGAAGATGCATTTGATAGAGTAGAATGTGATTTTCTTTTCAAGGTTATGAAAAAATTTGGTTTCACTCAAGATTTTATATCATGGACGGGAACATGCATTGCATCCCATTGGATTGCCCCCCTCTTAAATGGAAGACCAACTCCCTTCTTTAGGGCCTCCAGAGGACTAAGGCAGGGCTTCCCACTCTCCCCTCTTCTGTATCTGATCATGGAAAAGACTCTTAATCGAACGTTGGAGTGGAAAATCATCAATGGTTCAATCCCATGAATAAAAATAGCTCAAGGTGTCAAATGGATCAACCACTCACAATTTGTTGATGATACGATTCTCTTGAGTGGAGCTTCAAAAACTATGGCCAGAAGACTAAACCAAGTTCTGGACACCTTTCTCATAGTATTAGGTGGACTCCTAAATAAGACAAAATGTCGAATCTATGTATGGAATGTCTCAGCCATTATCAGAGTAGGGATCGATCAAATTATGGGCTTTGGCATCTCTTTGGACTGGAAAACTTTCAAATATCTCAGACTACCTTTGTGCTTAAAATCGCTCCCTGGTGAGTATTGGCAACTCTCTCTTAAAAAAGTCAAGGAAAATATGGATTCATGGGGATCAAGGTGGCTCAATCCAGCGAGAAGGGTGATCTTGATAAAATTAGTCTTATCCGCTCTGCCCCTATTTCAATTCTCTTCCCTCCTGGCCCCAAAGGGAGTTTTGAAAGACATGGCCCAACTCATTCGCAAATTTTTGTGGCAAGGGGGAAAATCAAACTCCAAAAAATTCTACCTAGTGAATTGGGACACAGTGTCCTCACCCAAAAAAAGTGGGGGACTGGGAATCAGAGATCCCAAAGTGGAAAATATAGCAATGGGAGCCAAGATACTCTAGAGGATAGTGACGAGAAAAAAGGATTGGTGGAAAATGGCTATAATAAAAAAATATAGGCTGGGAGGAAGAAAAAGATGCATTGATAACACAATTGATCCCCAACCTGGATCGCAAATCTGGAAACTCATAAGAGCTGCTATTCACTTCTTTAAGGAGCATCTCTCATGTATTCCGGGAAATGGAAAATTGATCAGGCTTTGGAAAGATCCGATACTGGGAGTCGACCTCATCTCCTAAGAGGCAGAATTTGGTGATCTGAAAAGATGGTTGATAGTCGAGCACAAAAGCACTCTCTTTGACATCTCAACTTGGAACAAAAATGGTATTTGGAAGGAGTGGAGCTTGTGAGGTGTTCTCGCTCACATGTCCAGCCAAGCTCAAGTTCTATTTTCAACCCTCAAAGGAGCAACTCCTATTCTCAAAGATATTCCAAATAGTCGTGGTTGGGGAATAAATGGATACTCAATAAAAGAAGGCTACAACACACTCCTCTCCTCTTTAAGGGTGCTCCAGAACTCAACAAAATGGAAAAATGTTTGGAGCCAAGGTTCTCTGCCTAAAATAAGCATATTTATTTGGTCCCTAGTTCATGGAAAAATTCTAACTGGCAAAAATCTAATGAAAATACGTTTCCATGGCCCCTTCAATTGCCCCCTTTGCCAAACTAGTCAAGATATCATTCAACATCTCTTTTGGGATTGCCCCTTCTCGACAATAGTCTGGAACGTGGATTTTGGAGATCTTACACGACAAATAAGATAGCCCTCTGTTCTAAATCCTAGCCTGGGAAATTGGGAAAAGTTCTATTAAGTCTCCTTCTGGGAAAAAACAATCTTTAAGCAATTGTGGAGGGCTCTCTCCAAATTCATATGTTGGCAGATTTGGCTAGCAAGAAACAAACAAATCTTCCAGGGAAAAATATCCCCTCCTCAAAGTGTTGTTGGCAAGGCCAAAATGTTTCTCTCAGAAGTAATGAACATTAAATCATTGAACATAGAAGATTCATCCAATTGGAGTACCCTAGAGAAGGAATGGATCACAAGTTTTAACCTTCACTAGGGTAAGAATTCACATTCAGTGAAAAGATCATGTTGGTAGCTTCATATTATCCATAGTATAAATGACTGGATCCAAAAGCAATAGGCTCATACACTATGTTTTGATGGCGCTTCAAAGGGAAACCCACGGGAGGCAGGTGTGGGGGGGGGGATTCTCTACGAGCATGGAGGAAAAAGAATTTTAAGCTACTATTGGAATACCAAGAAAGACACCAACAATAAAGCAGAGGCTTATGCCTTACTAAAAGGCCTTGATCCAGAATCAGATCCCGGAGCCTGATGGGGCTCAAAAAGGCCTAAAAATCAATGTTCTCAGAATGGATTCAAAACAGACGTGTGTGTAGGCCTCGTCGATATGAACCCAATGCAACTTGAACAGGCTCAAACAGATGTCATATGCTCCTTATATCGTGTTCTGTTCGTTTTGCCAAACAGGTAAAAAAATGTTGATTGTACAGTCCGTACAATGCCATGTGGCAGCTGACTGTACAGGCCATACGGCTAACGTGGCAGCACAGTTGACAGATTTTGTACAACTGACATGGACCAACTAGGAGGGGACATGTGTCACCACTGGAAGGGTGACACGTGGCATGCTCGTACAGGTGCCACATGGCACTACCTACAGTGACATGTGGCAAAGTATGATGCTGACAGGGCAGACATGTGGCATGTATGGATTTGACTGGGCAAGCATACTGACACATGGACCAATCAATGTTTGACACTTGGCATCGGATTTGACAAATGGGGTGGTGCCACATGGCACCTAGGCATTGGTTGTTTTGGTTAATGGAAAAATTTTGTTAGTCTCTACGATTTTTGAACAAACAACCTCTCCACCGAGCATAGAGCCTTCACAAAGTGTATTATATGTGGAATGGAGGCAAAAGGGGGTTGGGGATAAGCCCCAGCCCACAGTTTCTTTTGTTACATATGACCACAGTGGATAGGGTGTGGGTGCCTTAATATAATCTCCAGCGCGAGGTTTTTAAGCACCAGCGCTCCATATGCTCCGGGGTGGTGACCGTGGTTTGAGCGCATATTCTATGGGCGCGGTCCTATATTTAAACAACACATGACCACAGATTTCGGGCTATGGGCTGGCGCTTGGCCACCTTTTATGCATACGATCCTATGTTTGCGCGTGCGCCCAGTCCTTTTGGGATATTTTTTGAATTTGGTTGCATAATGTGGGTTTTTACCATATTATAGTGGATTTTATTTGATTTTATGCCTGTTATTGAATATTTTTGGCCAATATTGGGGGATATTGGGCCCTTTTTTAGGCCAAATCTTGGGGCGAAGTTGGGA
>CBVK0102326382.1:0-21767 GCA_900067695.1 Picea abies
TGTGAGTGGAAGAATGGCCCAGATGACTCAATTTGTATCATGATATTGTTATGCAGGTTGATATTAGATGATATGTTTACTGTGGAGACTGTATGTCTCTAGACAATAGTTGTATGTTATTGTGGTGGATGTGTTCCATTGGTTGTTACTATGTGTCACTGGTTAGTAGTCGTGTGCTACTAGATGTGGTGGTGTACCACTGTATAGTAGTTGTGTACTACTATGGATAGACATAATTATGTTCAATTGGATGGGATTATTATGATTTCTATGGAGACTATCACCAATGTTCGATATGATTTCCAGCTAGATGGATAGTTAGTATGTTTACGGAAAGACATTATCCAGGCATAGAATGGTCCAGGAAGGATTGATTACTTGTGGACATACATTCTCCCTGTGGAGAATAGTCCAGGTTGACAGATTGTTGATGTACCATGGATAACTATTCTTCTAGGACATATGTACAGATTAGAAGAATGGTATGTCTCCCTGAGTTCACAATAGTGACAAGAGTGGAGAGATTGGTACCTGGGACAGACATTTTCCCTGAGTTCATAGTAATGGCCAAAGGAAAAATGGTCTAGGATAGTCATTCTTCTAGGACATATGTCTGGATTAGAATAATAGTCATTGTAGCCCATGCCCTGGCTTCCAACATCTGTTGGAACAATTATTCTTCTAAAGCATATGTCTGGATTAGAAGAATGGTTCTTGTATCACTCTGTGGAGTGAGTGACTTATTCATCATCATGCTCGATTACTCATATCACTCTGTGGAGTGAGTGACTTATTCATCATCATGCTCGATTACTCATATGGAGTATGGATTTGAGAGATGATGCAATTGATGTTATTAGATGATATTGATAGTGATGATGTTGCTCGTGATTTGATCCGCGTGATCATGAAATAGCCTGTGTGTCTATGATGATTCTATTGGTTGAATGGTTTTTTTGTGCTCAATACCATTACCTTTAATAGATCCCTAGCTAGGAGGGAGTGTTGATATTATGGTAGTTTCAAGAGATATTAACCTCTACGTGTAACCTTTGATGAGACTAGAATATTTTGGGAAGAAAGAGAAACCCTAAAATGTTGGATAATAACCTTAGAAGACAAGTTGTCTCAAGAGAATAATTAATATTGAGTTATCAGTCTCCAGGAAGAGAAGTCAAACCAGTTAGGTCACTTGGAGGACTATAATTAGAGGGCTCTAGAGCTCATTTGTCACTATCACTCTCACAACTTCATAAGGACTAGTGGTGTACAAGTTTGGAGAGGAAGTGCAGTTGCACCTAGTACAACTGACATCTTGGTTATGGTTTGGATTTTCTGCTCGGTTTCTTGTTATTCTTTCTTGGTGCACTACCCTTGGAGAAAGGTGCACTAGCCTTGGTTGGCTATTGGTCTGATACCGATATTATTTTTTTGTCAAGGTTAAGGTGCTTGGGGGTGGCCTTTGTGCCTATGGTTGGGTGACAATATTGCTATATTTTCTATGGAAAAATGAGTACATCCCTTTATTTATAATAGCATGGTCATTAGAAATGGATCATTATATAACTTTTCATCTTTCTTGGTACTTTTTGGGTGGAAAAATTTGAGGAATTGGATTGCAAGGTCCATTTTAGTGGCAGGTCTCAATTTGGAGATATGGGGTCTAGAACCTTCCAAAGCCATTTTGAAGCATCAAACAAAACTTTTTAGCATCACACTTTATTATCATAGCTCTTATATCCTTGATGATATTCTACACATCGATACCCTTCTAGTCGTGCAAAACTCACCTCAATCAGAGCTCGTATTTGAAAATTATTCCTCTTGGAAGTTGACCTACCTTGTTGACCATCATAGTACCAAGGGATGCCACATTATCCCCATATTTTAACACATGTGGAGATAGCCTCAAGTGGAATTTAAATAATATTCTATAAGTTCCAAAACCTAACACTAATTGAGGGTTGAGGTATGCACAAACCTTAACCCTAGATGGTTATCAAACTATGTTAAACATTGGGCCGCTATGAAGAGAGAATATTCCATTCTTTTAGCATTTTACTTCTTCCATAATTGAACAGATAATCTAGGATTGGGATTTGAGAGCATAATAGAGGAAGAAGAATATTTGGTAGAAGAAAATCAATCCACAGTTTCAATGGTAACTCCATAGTGAGTGCCCCTTTCTTTGTATTTTCATTTTCATAACTAAAGAAAAGAGATAAAATCATAGGGCTCATATTCTAGCTAGGTTTTATCCCATATCGGGTTTCCTAGAATACATCTTGTGTTAATTTGTATGGATGGTGTGTTCATTTTCTTGTTCATTCATTTTTGTATTTCAATTATTTTCATAAATTTGAGCAATAAGATATTGTTAATAAATCTAAGATCTAAGAAAATAAACCTACATAATAAAATATTTCAACATAATACAAGATATGTTGGGATGAACTATTCCAATGGAATATCCACGATAGTTTATAGATCATATTGGTATCAAATCCATTTTCTTTTGGTTTTTGTGGGAACTTGCAAGATATAGGATTTTTCTTAAGAAGGAAGTCACCAAACCTTAGCCATGGTGGATGAGTATGTTCATAACAACCCTCAAGTCACCAAACCTTAGCCATGGTGGATGAGTATGTTCATAACAACCCTCGAGATGCAACAAAAGTGATATTTGTGAGGTTGTACGAGAAATTCCTTGATAGCTCTCGTAGCATGGCCTTGCTCATGGAAGAGCTAGTGAACACGTTTAGACCTTTTGGGGAGGATGGTGGCTCTAACTGAAAAGTTGGATGGGATGAGAAAACAAGATATAGTGAAGACCTAGAAAAGGATCAAAAAATGATCCCAAGAAAAAGAAACCAAGTTCCAATGCCATTAATCCTTCACATAATTTGTTTAAAATGGAATATGAAATAGACATCAAGTCATATCAAGGTGAGAACGATGTTATTAAGTTGACTCATTGGTTGCAATAATTAGAAGTGTATTTTAGTTTCCATAATATAGATGAAGGGAAAAAAAATTCATTTTCTCGACTGAAACTAGAGGGCCATGCACTAACATGGTGGGAACGACACACAAAGACACTTAGGTTGGAGGGTGATCCACTAGTGACTAAGTGGGAGGTTTTTAAAACACTCTTTAAGTCCTAATTCTACCCTATTGGGTATGTAGAGGACCAATGGATATGTTAGCATCACTTCAAGTAGAGGAAAGGGTAGAGTGTGTAAGAGTACAACATCGAATTAATGAAGATGCTAATCATGTTGGGTATATCTCCTAAAAACCAAAATGTACTCCTCAAGTATATGGGGGGTCTCCACAATCATTTGCAAAATAAAGTGATGTTATTGAAACAATGGATAGTTGATGAATCATGTGTTAAACCACAATACATGGATAAAATAGGCCATAATAAAGGACAACCAAGTTGTTCTAAACAAAAATAACGCCAATATGCTTCCAAGGAGGGGAAGAAGAAGTGGAAAGGAAAATACAAGAAGATGAAAAATATTGCAAATCAATGAAAGGATCCAAATAACCACTGCAACCATTGTAATATCAATTTTCACACTGAAGATAAGTGTTGGGAGCTACATCTAGAGATAAATACAAATAACTATAAGAAGGATTCCAAGAAGAAGAACCCGCAAGCCACAAATTCTAACGACCTAGTAGAGAGAGGCTCAGATGTGGATGAGAAGATTGTCTACACCTCAGTGAAAAAGGAGGTGAATCTGAGTATCCTTTATCACAAGGTAGAGAAGGATATGAAATAACTCTTCCATATTAATATCCATGCCAAAAATACCAAAGTGAATTCTCTATTTGATTTTGATTCAGAGGCCAACCTCATAGAATTTTATCTAGTCAGGAAGTTTGGGTTGGAAGTTCATGATCATCCTAGCCCATACCCATTGGAATGGGTAAACAAGGATGTTGAGATCAAGGTGACAAAATAGTGTAAGGTAAAATTTTATATAAGTGAAAATTGTTTTGATGAAGTGGAGTTATATGCAGTACCCCTTGATGTGTGTGGTGTAGTGTTTGGAAGCCCCTACATGTATATAAGGGATGTGATATTCATGCATAGATAAAATCAATACCACCTTATCAAGGATGGGAAGTATTACATCCTCAATGCACACAATGGTAAATCCATGATCTCTCTAGTAAGTGCCAACCAAGCCAAAAATTTAATCAGTTAGAAGTATCTATTGATTTTCTTAAGAGAGAATCAATGGGGTGATGAATCTGTAAGAGTAAAGGCATCCCTAGAGATATGTAATAAAGATAAAAAACAATAGTTGGAGGAGTTGTTGTAGGCATACATGGGAGTGTTTCCAAGAGCCGAAAGAGTTACCACTTGAGAGGGAAGTGGATCATGAGATATAGTTGTTACTGGACTTCCCACTAACAAATATTGGGTTGTATAGACAATTTATGTTGGAAGAAAAAAAAGTGAAGAAACACTTGCAACAACTACTAGAGCATGGAATAAATTAAGCTTGTTGGTCACATATCATCATAGTATCCAAGAGGGGTGGGACTTGGTGAATTTGTATTGACTACAAAGAATTAGAAAATATCACACTCAAGAATTGGTACCCTCTACCCAGGATCAATGATTTGTTAGACCCATTGTAGACTGACAAGTACTTCACCAAGTTGGATATGAAATTGGGATACCACTAGGTACGTGTTAAAGAAGAATACACCTATAAGATTACATTCAAGACAAAGAAAGGTATGTTAGCTGCTAGGTGATCGTCCCATCGACCAATGAAGGTATCTTAATGATGCAATTTCATCTATTCACTCTGGTTACACTACCCACCAGACCACTAGGACCACGAGACTATCCTCCCATTGGTTGTTTTCACTGTGCACTTTCAAATGGTTATCTCATTTTGGTTACTTCACTCTCGTCTGTTGATCTTCGATGATCAACACTCGTGATTTAACCAACACTTGACCAGATGTTAACACATTGCTCACAGTTCCATAACTTTCTCTTTCATGTTCAAAACATGTGACAATGGTTTTACATTATAAATCCATTCAATAGAAATTTCCCTATGAATGTGGGATAAATCGTCCTTGTAGAAATGCTTCTATTCGCCCTCAGACGTAAAATTTGTCTCCCTCGAGTCTCATTTCTCTCATTCTTAAAAATATGATCACTCATCTACTTAATACAAAGTCTTATCCACATATCCCTCTCTTCATACATCCATGATTACGACAGGGTATAGATGGAGCCCTCATTGGCCCATTCTACTTTCCAGTTTGAGTACATAAAAGCTCATCAAAGCTTAGGGACATTCTCTACTTCCTTTGTCTAGTCTGATTTATAGTATGGACACTTCCTATGTCTGTGATCCAGGAGGATATAAGGAATGCTCATAGAGGTCCAGAAGGATTTGAAATGCTCACAGAGGTCCCAGGGGGTCCAGAAAAGCTCAAAATTTGATTGTCTTAATATTCTATAAAACGAAATCATTGCGTAGATCTCATCACCAACTTTCCAACAAAAAAAACGGTGTGTCAAACGAAGCTTGCATGAAAACATTATGGGGAGTCAAATTTTGGTCGAGCTAGGAAAAATAGGTGTCCACGTGGCACCACTAGAGGGTGACATGTGGCATATTGATGTGGAAGTAGCTAAGTTGGAATTCGTATGACAGGTGGACCAACCCCTAAGTTGACACATGGAACAAGTTATCCAATGATAGGTTGTCATGTGGAAGCCACTCATTGGCTAGTAATGGTTATATGTGTATAAAATTATGGAGTCTAGGGGAATCGACCCCATGACCTCCAATATGTGTATAAAATTATGGAGTCTAGGGGAATCGACCCCATGACCTCCAAACTCCATGCCTTAACAAAACTCCCATAACCAATGTGCCACCACATATGACTTAACCATATTATATGTGTTTATATATTTATTTTTATAATAAATTTCATATGGTATCGAAAGGGGTTGGGGAGTAGCCCCAACCCCCGGTCCTTATATATATACCGCATGACCCATAATTTCACATGAGGAGCTTAACCACATGTAACGGGTTTAATGCATATGGTATATACCATGTAATGATTATATGTCACGGGAGTTTGTTATGTCATATAATATGGTAACATATGTTATATATGGGCATATATAACTATATTAAAACAAACAACCACACATGTAACCAAAACCCACGAAAAGAGCGGTCGTCGGTAGGGATAGAACCCACGACCCTGCCAAATTTAGCCATAGTTTTAACCATTATTTCAACATCCCATATTTAGTGGAATTCCTTCTAAATTTAGTAATAAGTTACCACTGATTTCAGGATTTGGTTATAGAACCAACCAAATTGCACTTAATGTATGCCATAAATTTCAGGATTTTGTTAAGAGGGGTGGCCTATTTAATGGCACACACCCCAATGCATTGTACACACATTTCGATGCATATTTAGTCTCGTAAATCTTTCCAAGGGTATGAAGGGTACGAGGCTACACTATAAAGCGTATCAGGGTCATCTTGATGAAATTTCAAGTATTTTATATCAATTTTGTATGAATTTTCACTGGGAATTCGTTGATGCACTCCATTTATTCATTTGAGAAAAGAAACAAAAGTTCATTGTATTATTGCATACCAAGGGGATTCTGAGTCACTGTAAGAAGAATATAGCTGACTTTAAACTCACTTTTCTCAGTTTTTTGAGAGGAATGCAAGGATGATGTCCTTTTCTGCATCAGAGCAACATATTTGAAAGGTGGCTTCAACTCTTGTATTGTAAATTCCTTTTATTATAATTGATTATTTTGAGCATTAATAAAGTGATTATGCATTTTCTTATGTAATATGGATTATGCAAGTTATGATCATCAATTAAAGTGTTTGTTTGAGTAAGATAAATCACTTCCATGCTACAAGCACTTTCAATAAAATATTTTGGGATATGGAAGTGATATTGAAATTAGTGATATTTTTCAGATCAAGTGTCGTATAGGTTCTATCCATTTTTGGATCATTTTTCATGGTCTGATTCTCTTTGGCCTTAGTAGTCTCCCCCTCTCTTTGACATCGAGGACCCAACAAAATCCCCCTTTGTCATTTATGGAAAACTTTTGTCAATTTTGATACTACCCTTGTCTATAACTTCTCATGTGTTTGCAATTCTTCCTCAGTCTACAGTTTCTCCCCCTTTGACATCAATGAGAAATGGATTTTCTCCATATCTGCAACCATCAAGATTCTTTGTTTCTACAACTCCCCCTATGTTGGTGCTTCTTTTGAAGCGCTTTAGTGGTTGGATGACATAGGTTCCACTCCCATTTTATGTATAAGATAATCAAATGTTTCTATAGGAAGAGGCTTTGTAAAAATGTCAGCAATATGTTCCTTTGTACCAATAAATTCCAGCTTGACATTTTGTTCTATGACCTTCTCTCTTAAGAAATTGTATTTTATTGGAATTTGCTTTGTCTTCAAGTGCATAATAGGATTATTTGAGATGTTTATTGCACTGGTATTGTCACACAATATTGGTATTGACTGGTTATACTTACATTATACTCTACTTTAATGCCCTTCAACATTTTTTTCATCTAGAGCACTTGTGTTCAACATGTTGTTGTTTCAATGTATTATGCTTTTGTTTTATAGATAAATTGATGATTGCTTCTTGTTGAACCAAGAAACTAGGTTGTTTCCTAGAAAGAATTCTCCACCATTGGTGATTTTTATATCAGATTAAATTCTTTACCTGTGGGATACCATAAACCAAAGTCCAATGTGCCTTTCAAATATCTAAATATTATTTTTACTTCTTGCACATGTGTCTCCTTTGGTGCATCTTGAAACCTTCCAACTAACCCTACTACCTATATAATATATGGCCTTAAAGTTTTCACATATAGTAGGATTCCTATCATTGATCTATACAAGGTTTGATTTGCTTCCTTTGATTCATCCTCTTTGCTCAATTTACAACCAATGACCATGGGTGTGTTGACAGGTGCACAATCTTCCATTCTAAATTTTTTCAACATTTCCTTGATATATTTGGTTTGATAAATGACTATGTATTTACTAGATTGAGAAATATACAACCCTAGAAAGAATGACAAATCTCCAAACATGGACATCCAAATTCTCTTTGCATTTCTTCTACACGTGTTTGGCTCATTCTATTAGCATCACTTCCAAAAATTATATCATCCACATAAACCACTATGATTAACATACCTTGATTGTTTATTTTGATGTAAAGATTGCTATCTATTGTTCCTCTTTTGAAACATTGTTGTTGTAAGTACTTGTCAATCCTTGAATACCATGCTCTAGGATCTTTCTTTAATCCATAAAGTGCTTTCTTCATTCTGCAAACATAATATTTATTTTCTAATAATAAGAATCCTTCTGGCTGTTCAATTTACACCTTTTCCTCTAAATATCTATTCATAGATGTTGACTTGACATCCATATGATACACTTTAAAATCGTTAAATCTTGCAAATTCCAAAAACATTCCAAGGGATTATAATATTGCAACAAGAGAAAAGGTTTCTTCAAATTCAGTACCTTCTACTTGAGCATACCCTTTATAGACCGGTATTTCTTTATTTCTTACTACTTTTCTATCTTCATTTAACTTGTTTTTGAATATCCACTTTGTAACAATCACATTTTTGTATTTAGGTCTTGCGACAAGTTCTCATGTCTGATTTTTTTAAAATCCCATTTAACTCTTCTTCCATAGAATTAACCCAATGTTCATCAACTTTAGCCTCTGCAAAAAATTTAGGCTCTATTTTGGATAGCAAAGAGAGATTTACTCGTTCAGAAGTGCTTGCCAATTTTCTCTTAGTCTATGTTTCAACATTTTTTTCACCAAGAATTAAGTTTTCTGAATGGTTCTTTTGTACAAACCTTGATGGGGTTTGTGTATCTTGTCATTTCTTTTCCTCTTCCTCTTCTTCATTTTCTTCTTCTTCTTATTTTTTATTGTACTCCATTTATTCCCTTTGCAGATTGTTCTTATGGGGTCTTGCTTCATCCATTCTGACATTTATGCTTTCAACAATGTCCTGTAGCCTTTTGTTGTAGAATATGTAGACTTTGGTTTTTGATGAATAACCAAGGAGAATTTCTTCATATGTTCTTGATTGAAACTTGACTAAATATTCATCATCTCATTTGACATAACACTTGCCTTAAAATATTCTAAATTTTTTGACTGATGTTCGTCTTCCTTTCCATAATTCGTAGGGTGTCTTATCACTATTAACCTTGATCTTCACTATGTTTAGAATGTAAACTACGATGTAAATTGCTTCTCTCCAAAATCTCTTTGATAATTTTGTTTCATTCAACAATGTCCTAGAAATATCTTGTACATGTTTGTTTTTCCTTTCAGCCACTCCATTTTTTTGAGGAGTTCTTGTAACTGAATAATGTCTTTTTATTCCATGAGTTTCACAGAAATCTTTAAATTCATTGGATGTAAATTTACATCAAATTCATGAGATTCACCTTAAAATCAAATGATTACTTTAGAACTCTTCAAACATTTGATTTTAATGTGAATCTCATTCTCAACTAAATCTTTGAAGGCTTTAAACTTTTCAAATGCCTCAGATTTATTTCTGAGAAAGGAAACCCAAGTCATTCTTGTATAATCATCAATAAGTAACATAAAATATCTTTCTCCTTGCAGACCTTTTATTCTTGTTGGTCCATAGAGATCTGCATGCACAAGTTCCAATGGCTTGAATGTTGTATATTCCTTTGTCGTGAACCTTACCCTTGATTATTTTCCATGCTGACACTTCCTACAGACAATGTTTAAGGGTTTTGTGATCTTTGTCATATCCCTTACTACTTATTTGGTGCTTATCTTTACGAATTTTTCAAAGCTCATATGGTCCATTATTTTATGCCATGTCCAGCTCTCATATGTCCGCCCCATGAAGCATTTTTATCCATTAATCTCATCAAGCTCTCATATGTCCGCCCCATGAAGCATTTTTATCCATTAATCTCATCAATAATATACACATTGTTTGGGGTTCTAATTTCTTTTTCCTTTTTGATCTTACATTATTGGGATTCAAAAGTAAGAGCATGTCCTTGATCACACATATAGCTAACACTAAGAATATTTTTCTTCAAACCTTCAACACACATAACCTTTTCTACCTTAGACCTTCCATTTTCAATACTAAGAGTTCCCTTTCCAACTATTTTTGAAGTGACATTGTCTCGAAAGGTAACATTTCCTTCATTCTTCTTTAAGGTGATAAACTTTGTTTTATCTCATGTCATGTGACTTGAGCACCCACTATCAATGTACCACTTATCCCTATTATGTTTTGCACATAGTGCAACTTGTATGAACAAGTATTTTTCTTTCTTTTGTTCCATTTGTTCTTGATTTCCTTCCATGATTGTTGGGGTTTCCTCTATCTTATTTTTTTTTAAATCACTTATGTAGAACTTTGCTATTTCCCATAATTGTTGTAGTTATAACATATAATGTTATAATTCAGTGATAGGGAAAATGTGTTATAATTTCTCCTTGACAATCCTTAATCATCTCTATTGTTGTTCCTTATATAACTTATTTATTTATTTATTCTACAATCTATAGCTTTATGACCAAAACCATTGCAAGAGTAACAATAGCCAAAAAAAGTAACTGGTATCTGATTATGTGATTCCATCTTGATGAAAAAGTCTTCTTGATTCTATCTTTGTGAGGAAGATTTGTCTCCTATGGAACATTATGTTATTCCCTCTTGTTGTCTTCAACCTTGACAATATTTTTGAGCACTTCAGCATAGCTCTTGGTCTTCCCTTTACTCAACCATTTTGAGGAGGATGAGTCTTCTTCAATAGTTTCCTTCTTCTCACTGTAGCCAAGACCAGTCTTGTCAAATGGTGAACTTTGACAGTTGAGAATGTTATATAATATCTAAGTACTCCTTCAACTACTCCTTTTGTAGCCATTTATTTTTACTCGGTCTCTCTATTTCATTTAGAGCACATATGAGCTCTCCTTAAAGATCCACTTTTACATCAATCTCAAGATTGCCTTCTTCTTTTAAATCTATGTTTCCATCCTCTGGGACATTAGTCTATGTTTCTAGGGCCATGAAGATAATGTATTCTATTTCATTGTCACTATCATCTGAAGAGTTGGTGTCCTCATTGGTATATATATTCTTATTTTGTCTGTAGAACTTTCTTCTCTTTTTAGTCTTTCCCTTGTAATTTTTGAAGCTAGAATCTTCTTTTTCATCGTTATTTCTGTTTTTTCATAAGGACATTTAACAACAAAGTTTCCTTATTTTATACAATTAAAACATTTAAATGGAATCTTGCCTTTGTATTTTCCTAATCCTCTCTTGATCCTTCTGAAAAAGTTGGCTTCTTCTGCATCTGATTCACTATCTGAGCTGTCACTTATTTTGTAACATTTTTGTCTTTTTTTCCTTTTATGACTTGAAGGTTGCTTCCTTCCTTGATGAATTTACTTGCTTATCCTTTTATATCCTCATTTCGTATGCATTGAGAATTCCATGTAACTCATCCCTTGTCAAATTGTCTAGGTCCTTTATTTCTTCAATGGAAGATATCTTGCGATAAAATCTTGAGGGAAGTGACCTAAGAACATTTTTCACAATGATGGTTTCTTTAAGATATTCACCGAATCCTCTAATGGCGTTGACAAGCTCATCCACACAAAAAAAATATGACGCAATACTCTCTTCTTCATTCATATTAAGGTTCTCAAATTGTCCTCTATGGGTTTGTAATTTTTCCTTCTTGACCTTGTCATCCCCTTCATATATACTATGTAACTTTTCCCACATCTCTTTTGTTGAAATAGAGTGCATGACTTTGATAGATTATGAATCTACTAGACCACACATAATTTCATTCATGGCTTTAGAATTATTGTCACTAAGCCTCTTTCTAGTTGTATCTACAGGTGGAGTTGTTGGACCTGCGTACAACCATTCTTAACTTCACTCCAAATGTCAAAGCCAAGAGAAATAAAATAATTTCTCATTCTTATTCTCTAGAAGGCATAATTTGATCCATAAAATAATGGAGCTCTCTTTGTAGAAAAACCTTCTTATTTATCCATGTGTGCTACATGGATTCACCTTCCAGTGGTTAGATTGTTACTGAAGGAACCTAGCTCTGATATCCATTGTTGGAAGACTTACTTTACTAAGAGGGGGGTTGAATCAATATAAGACTTTTTTTTTCTTTTTCTTACTATATTACACTTATCAATTTATTGCTTTACTCGCAATAAGAAACATACAAAAACATACAATGCATCGTACTCAAAGATTTAAAGTGGAAACCCAAATTGGAGAAAACCACATAAATATTTTATTAAAATATATTCACAGGAACCAACCTAAAAGAGACACCAATTGCTTCATCTGATAACCAACTCAACAACGCATGTAGGCACCAACTTATAGCTACAATATTTGCAAGAACCAACGTATTGGAGACACCAATCCCCTTAGTTGAGAATAAACTTATCAAAATGTAGGCACCAACCTACTAGAGACACCAATCTCCTCAACTTGTTTTTCTAGATTTAATTCTTCTTAAACTGTCAATAGTACAAAACAACACATCTCTCCAATCTTCCTCCTACACAAATCTATTACTTTCAGCTTCTCTGTATTTGTTGTACTTGCCACAACATTCTACACCTATTCACAACTTGCAAGACTTCATATGTTCATTTTGATTTCACACCTCCCTTCCACCCTTAGACGATTACATTTCCTTCTCTTTGATTCTCTGGCATGTTCAAACTTTAGAGCCTCAACTTCCTCATCCACAACTCGCACACCACATTCACACTTCCTGAAAAATGATCATGGAATCATTATTTATAGGCTTCATACATGATCCCATATGGCCAAGTATTTTCCATATAGAAAGAAAATTCGTGGTCATGGGGTAAGCTTCATATCCTTTGACTTTTCCAGAAAATCAGGCTATAAAAATAATTTGAAACTGACCCCAATTTCCTTTGGTTTCACGCGTTATTTGTTCACAGACCATAACATATAATTCAACACTCAATAGTTTTTTGATCAAGTCCTTGATTAGATATCGACCATTGATATGTTGTGTTTTGCATCAAAATGTTTACCCAACTATCGAGAAATCAACTCACGAGGCTCCCCGTGTCTTTAATGGTGCATTGATTCTATGATATGGTATATCAAACACTGGGACCACTAGGTAACCATCCCACCAGGCCTTCAACACTTTACCTTCAACTATTTGCACTGATCAAGTATATCGGGCCACAAGGCACCAGACTCACCGGGTCACCGATCCACCGTTCCCCTGACACTTTAACATTGTAATGAACCTTTCACTCGGGTCTAGAATATCACCAAGACACTAAACGATCATCCCACCGAGTCCCCAACCTTCTCCTTTCAAGAACATACTTCCATCAGGAGTCCAATATGATCTTATTCGTTGATCTTCTAATGAACGATCAAGATTTGACCTGCACAGGTTCACAATTCTTCATCAATTCATTGGCCTATTGGGCCATTGGGGCATCAGCCCCAGTGGAACCCCATCTATGCTTTGTGTCCCAACCATGGGCCACAGACCCACTAGCCCACTAGGCCACCTTATCACTGCCACTTTTAACAACCCAGTCTAGTTACATTGATCTTAGTTGTTGATATTTTTTTATTAATGATAAATATTCAACCATGCTCTGATTCAAAAATCTTCATGAGAACACCATGTTGGCGTGGCACAAGGACATGGCATGAAACGTGGCACTATACGCGGTTTTTGATGTCATCACGTCCTCCGACCCTCTTTGGAACTCTACACTGGAACCTTGATTGTCCAAGGCTTGTAGTTTGATATCCTTGATCACAACACTACACAACACATGGAACTGATGTTTTTGTTATCATGGAAATGTTGTGGCATCAACCACTGGGCGCTCGGGACTTCAACATTGTGCTTTCACTCCGATATGTTATACTAGGTCCCCACCAACAGGACACTGGGCCATCGGACTCATCGAGTCACAATTCCACTGAGCTTAATAGAGAAATAGGCCACCGCAACCCGGAGCTTTAACACCACGTTGATAAACATTCACTCTAGTCTGGTTATTCATCGGGCGATCATTCCACCAACCCACTGGGGTATTTTAACTCTGCTCTTTCACATGTTCACTCCGATTACATTTCCCACCGAACCACTAGGACCACCGAACGATCGACCTACTAGGCCCCCGACTGTTTTCACCATGTGCTTTCAAATGGTTATCTCGGTCTGGTTAATTCACTCTCGGTCGTTCAACTCCGATGATCAATGCTTAGTATTTAACCATCACTCAACCAAAATTTAACAGGTGATAACGTTCACAACATCAGATCTGTAAGTATAACAAACAGAATTAGCATTTCTCATCGTGATGATTATGCTCATGGTAATTGATATTCTGTATTGCAGTTCTTTACGGTCATCTCTGGCGGGAAGGCAATCAGTTTTGAAGGCAATGCCGGAGGAAGTGGTGAGTGCCGCTTACAGGATCGACCAAACTGAAGCCCGTGAAGTGATGAGGAACAGAGAACACGACACCCTCATTCTGCCTCCATCCCCTCGACATCAGCGGGACATCATACAACGTGTCCAAGTCGAATAGAATATTAACATACACTGCAACTTGAATCTCTCTATTCACAGGCCTCCCATTCTCTGCAAATAAATAAATAAGCAGTAAATGTAATCATAATAATAATAAAAATATAACGGATGTACCGTTCCTTTTTTGTTCATTTGGCAATGTTTGTTTGGTTTCCTAATATGCTGGTTTTGATTTTGATTTATTTTAAATTCAGCTTTTCTAATAAATATTGGTTATTCACATATCACTTTAGATGACCTTGAGGAGGAGGATATTATGAATTTCATCTCCAAGTTATTTTATGAATTTTAAATGAATTACAATATTGAAGTTAAACATTTATATTCAATACTTGTGATACACAACACAAACTTTAAGAGAAAAATGGACAAATAAATCATGTATCACATTTGATGTAGATATAGAGACACATATGAATTTTTTTTACTTGTGATACACAACACAAAATTTAAGAGAAAAATGGGCAAATAACACATGTATCACATTTGATGTAGGTATAGAGACACATATGACATTTAGTTAAAGGGGGAGAGAGAAAAATGGGCAAATAACACATGTATCACATTTTATGTAGGTATAGAGACACATATGACATTTAGTTAAAGGGGGAGAGACAGTAAATTAAAATCATTTCTTCCTAAACCTTAAGAAATGTTAATTTTCCTTTCAATCCTTAATTTACTTCGGTATGTGATTTTTGGAGGATAATTCAATATATTAATCCTATTAAGATAGAAGATATCATCAAATTTCTAGTCGATGACAAGGGGTAGCTAGGGGAAGGGCTCTCAAGTCTCTAGATAGAGGGTGCCCCTTGTTGGAACATTGAGTTCCTTGGTAAACCTCACCTCTTCAGATTAATGGAACTATCCATTCTTTGGGTCTAACCGCCGACTAAACTAATGGTTGACCATGTCCACATTCAAATTCTAGATCCATGTTTTATGGATAGGCACAACCGACGTGATCTGTGGTTGTTTGGTTTGGTCCATGACCAAACCTATTTATAGATGGTCCCTCATATCAGTCTATCACTCATCATATCATGAAGATCATTTGTGCTTCAGTGCAAGGGTGTATTTAGACACCACCACTACTCTTGGATCCTCTATTCTCCTCTGTGGTTATTTACCTGTCCCAACATGGTATTAGAGTTGTTGGGTTTGTGATCTCGAGTTCGTAGAGAAGAATTGGATGAGGTTGAGACAATGGTGAAGCCATTACAGACTTATCTCTGTTGAGTGTGTGATTCTTTCGTTCAATGCATACAAGAATAATTTGTCTATGATCATTATGGGCATGATACCCTAATTTTTTGTCATGATTTGGATCTGTTGTGTTGTGTTGGAGTTGTTTAAAACCAAACTAGGTTTTTATACTCGTAGTGGGATTCAAGAGCATAATAGAGGAAGAATAAGGTTTTGTATCTGCCATTCAAGACACCGTGTCGAAGGAAACTCCATAACGAGTGCCCCTTTCTTTGTATTCACATTTTCATAACTAAAGAAAAGAGAGTAGTGCATAGGCCTCACCTTTTATCTAGGTTTTATCCCATATCAGGTTTCCTAGGATATGTCTTGTGCTCATTTATGTGGATGGTGTATTCATTTTCTTATATCAGTTATTTTCATAAATTTGAGCAATAAGCTATTGTTGATAAATATAAGATATAAGGAAATAAACCTACATAATAAAATATTTCAGCATAATACAAGATCTCTTATGATGAACTATTCCAATTGAATATCCACAACAATTTACATATGATATTGGTGTCTAATCAGTTTTCTTTGGTTTTTTTGGGGAAGCTGCAAGATATAGGATTTGTATTAAGGAGGAAGTCATAGAACCTTAGCCATGGTGGATGATTTTATTCATAACAACCCTCGAGATGTAGAGAAAGAGACATTTGTGAGGCTGGAAGAGAAATCCCTTGATATCTATCGCAACATGGTGGAATGGTGGTGCAACACATCATCCCATACTTAATAAAAAATGTCCCCATTTTTTGCACTATATGGATATCATCCTCCATCCACTACATCACCCTTGAAATGGAATAAACAGGTTCAAGAAGTGGAGGACCAAATAGGGTACCAACAAGAGGTTCTCAAACTATTGAATGACAAATTGGTTATGTCACAAAATAGGATGAAACAACAAGTATATCAACAACACAGTGAAATGGAATTTGAAGTGGGGAATTGGATATATTTGAGGCTACAACCATATAAACAGATATCCCTCAAGCAAAAACTTAAGGACAATAAATTAACACCCAAATATTATGCCCCCTATAAGGTTTTGCAAAGGATTGGAAGTATGGCTTACAAATTGGAGTTGCCTCAAAGGATTGGAAGTATGGCTTACAAATTGGAGTTGCCTCCATATTCACATGTACATCCAGTCTTCCATGTTTCTTTCTTAAAGAAGGTCATAGACAATAAGATCTCAGTTCAAACTATTTTACCAAAGATTAATGAAGAAGGAAAAATCATACTAGAACTGGAAACAATCCTTGAAACAAGGATTAAGTAGGTGAGAAATCGAGAAATTACAGTGTACTTCGTCAAATGGAAGAACCTACTAGTGGAAGAGGCGACATAGGAAGATGATTTCTTGTAGAAACACCAGTGATTAGTAAAGTGTTGAGGAAAAAACTTATTTGAAGGGGAGGGGCATGTTAATCTCTAGGCAAATCCCCATGTTATGTATAAATCCCCTTATTAATCCCTAGATATTGAACTCAAGTATATCAACATCGTAGTGAAAGGGAGTTTAAAGTGGGGGATTGGGTATCTTTGAGGCTACAACCATATAAACATATGTCCCTCAAGAAACAAAAGAAGGACAATAAATTATCACCCAAATATTATGCCCCCTATAAGGTTTTGCAAAGGATTGCCCAAATATTATGCCCCCTATAAGGTTTTGCAAAGGATTGGAAGTATGGATTACAAATTGGAGTTGCCTCCATATTTGCATGTGCATTCAGTCTTCCATGTTTCTTTATTAAAAAAGGTCATCAATAATAAGATCTGAGTCCAAAATATTTTACCAGAGATTAATGAAGAAGGGAAAATCATACTATAACTAGAAACAATCCTTGAAACAAGGATTAAGCAGCTGACAAATTGAGCAATTATAGAGTACTTCGTCAAATGGAAGAACCTACTAATGGAAGAGGTGGCATGGGAAGATGAATTCTTCTTGCAGAAACACATGTGGTTAGTAAAGTGTTGAGGAAAACACTTTTTTGAATGGGAGGGGCATGTTAATCCATAGAAAAAGACCCATGTTATGTATAAAACCCCTTATTAAGACATATAAATTGAATTATGACATTTCTAGTGTTATATTTGTATGTCGGATATAACCCTTCATTGCACCCTTTCATTTCAATTTCACCCTTTGTCTCCTATATATATACCAAGGAGACCTAGTCTTAGGAGGATATTATCTCATCTCATATTGTATTTTGAATTGTATATATTGTAAAAGGAGGTTCCTCCCTTGAAGTGGACTATATTCATTAACGTTTTATCATTTTTTAAGACAATGGATCATAAAAGGTTGTGTCTACTCCCTTCCTATGAAATTATTTCTTCCACATCCTCTTTTACTTCCTTCTCCTCTAGAAGAATGATGTGATTGATTCTTGCATGTCTGAGCAAGGCACACAATCTCACCAGTGATATGAGCTTACTTTTCTCTAAAGGCTTTCTCACGTTATGCAATTTTCTCCATCAAAGTGTCAAATGTGATGGATTTCATTTGACCACTACCTTGCAGCGATTCAAGGTAGTGATAATATGTAGGGTAGAGGGCCTTAATGAAGGATATGAGAAGAATATATATCATCATTCCATTATGTCATGTGACGATGATGTCATGCATTATGGCCTTGATCTTAGAAGCTAAAGCCATGGGATCATCATTATTCAACTCTAGGTTGAAGATATTCACCAACAATTGTATGAGTTCCAGTTCTTTGTGAGAGTCATACAAATCCTTCAAATTGTTTAAAGAACCATATAATTCATTAATGGAAACAATATCGTGTCTCACCTCTTCACTTACTATCGAAAAAATCATGACATGTGTTTTCATGTCTTTGTTATTCCATATGGCACACTCCTTATTTGATGTAGGTATGGTCATTCTACTACTCTTATGTTGCGCTTCTAATTTATTTTCTCCTTCATTGACAGCTTATGCTTCACAAATTCCACCCCAAAAGTAATTTCTCCTTCATTGACAGCTTATGCTTCACAAATTCCACCCCAAAAGTAATTAAATTCTCAGGAATGTGTGCACGTTCCTAAATAATCCGAGTTGGAAAGTCTGTGTGGCAATTTAATGAGTACCGAGGTTTTAGGATTAAGAACATGTGTGCATTTATAGGAATGTGCATGTGTTCATATGTGCACGGGTTCCTTTGCACCCCGTTGCCACTTTTTCATCCATCAACTTCATGCACTCCCCCTCAATCTAAGTAACCCAAGTTGTGGGATCAAAACCATCGTTTATATCTACTATGGGATGTTAGTTCCATACATGGTTATCCTAAAAAGAGGGTTTGGGGCCATGGTTATCCTAAAAGGGTGATTTATTATGATTTTCTCCATCCACAAAAGTTTCCCCACTTGGAGAAGTCATGTGTTTCCCCTTCCAATAGGTCTTGTTGTCTATGAAGAGGTTTACCGATAGATTGAGCTATTGTGCATGGTTGGTATTGTAGAAACCATATTTTCTAGGGAAGCAATCTTTTCCACCTATTGAACCCACCAACCCAATGATCAAGTTACTTGAATTGGTTGTCAAGCTAGGTGATTTTTTTGTCCATGGTCGACCTTCAAGTAATGACTATGTAGTCCATGGGTCCATTAAAAGAATTATTTGAGAATTATACCAATGCAATTAGCTTTATGCAAGGATTCTATTGAGACATGCCCCTTGCAATGTTATGGTGAGCTCCATATAAAATGGTTACTAGATAGGTACCACTACAATCAACATTGCATAAGGAATCTTTTGAGATAGGTCTCCCACATTGGTTTTATCAAGACCAATTTTTTTTATATACATTCATATGAACACTGTACTAATTGTTTTATTAAATATTTTTTCCATACCAAATCATACTCAAATTCAAATTCATGGTCAAATGTTTCTACTTTAAATTTATCCAAAGTACTTTATCATGGAGAGGGGATTTGAAATAAGGTGAGTGTTGAGTACTTTAGCAGAGAGAGAGAGACTTTGAAATAAGGTAAGTGTTGAGGAGCAACTTGGTGGAAACTTAATATGATAAGAGAAAATCATAGGGTGGGAAGATGATCATTGGGTCGATGAAAATAGCTTCCAATTGTTATGTTTGGAGTACAAGTCTAAAATTCAATTCAGAGGTTGATCATTGGGCTGATGCCAATAGCTTCCATATTCCAAGAGTTTTAATCTCGACTCCAATTCTAGAATTCAGAGGCTAATCATTGGGCATGCACCAAGATTGAAAAGGATTCATAGCTTCCATCTTCCAAGAGTTTTCATGTCAACGACTTTAATTTCTTTTCTAATTATGATTCTTCCTTTAAAAAATATATGACCCCATGATACCCATTTTCATTTTCAAATAACAAGCACCACAAATCATACACAAAGCCACACACGGAAAACCACAAAAATAAATAAAAATATAATGGATGTATCGTTCCTTTTTTGTTCATTCTGGCAATGTTCGTTTGGTTTACTAATATGTTGGTTTTGATTTTGATTTATTTCAAATGTCTTCCATAACATTACATTACATTGTATATCATATCATTTAGCACTGAAAGTATACTTCCTTATAGGTAATCAATAATCAATTGATTATTTCAATTGATATAGTTTTCCTCGAATAACAATGGATTATTTCAATTGACATGGTTTTCCTCGAATAACAATAGATTATTTCAATTGACATGGTTTTCCTCGAATAACAATCATGAAATAATCTACATTTATGGATAGTAACCAATAATAATTCAATCACTACTCATTGACAATTGAAGTCTCATAGATTTTACCGCCTCTAAAAAACGGATATCAAACATCATTTTATAAATTTTTCATGTTATATCATGATATTTTTTAAAATATCACCACTAAAGAAGTTAGGACAGTTATAAATGTATAAGATTGAAATTCATCTTTTCTGATCAATATTGGTTATTCACATATCACTCTAGATGACCTTGGGGAGGATGATATTATGAATGTCATCTCCAAGTTATTTTATGAATTATAAAATAATTACAATATTGAAGTTAAACATTTATATTCAATACCTGTGATACACAATACATTTATGTCTCTATTAGGTTCATTTTTAATAATATATTTGAATGAAATATGGGTTTAAATTTATGTCCCTATTAGGTTCATTTGTAATAGTATATTTGAATGACATATGGGTTTATAGCTCTACCTGGGAAGAGCACATACCACATCATGTAGGTGTTAGCAAATCGAAAAAAGCATCATCTATTAACTAACCTCAAGAAAGGTGAGTTTTCTCAGCCATCTTTGTGTATTTGGGGTACATCATTAGTGGAGGATAAATCAAGATAGATCCCATCAAGGTCGAGGTCATCATCAAGTGGTCAGTTCATACTAATGTCATTGAAATTAGGATCTTTTTTGGGGCAATGCGATACCTATTGAAGTTCATAGCATCCTTCTTGGTGGTAGATGCACCAATCCATGACACAACAACCAGTTGTAAGACTTTCCAATGGGTGATCCAAAAAGGATCCAGAGAAGTCTAAGGATAACTCAGAATTCGCAGAAGCACCTCAGGAAGCTTAGAATGGCCTCAACAGATAAAGAAAGGGTAAAAATTCAAAGTCCTCAAAACTCAGTGAAATTGGCATCATCGCAAAGAGAGCATCACAATATTTCCAACAGCGTAAACAGTTGATCAAACGGAGTTACAGATCAAAATATATTCATGGTCAAAGTTTTGGTCAACCTAGC
>CBVK0102326388.1:0-20418 GCA_900067695.1 Picea abies
TAATAATATAGTGGACCTAGTCCACCTTACATTGAATGGCCTCCACTAACTCTCTAGCTACCTAAAAATCAAGGTCTAGGTCATGGACAAGGATCAAGAGATTCCCCCACAGGCCTCTCAAGGATGGAGCAGTCACACGAATGAACCATCTCTACAAACCTACTCCTACAAAACAAAAGAATGACATCAGCCATGCGACCAAAAGAAGACTTTTCACTACATAAATAGTATATCCCATGCCTTTAATCCAATTTAAAAGAGAGTGTTAAGTTTATTCATGGATAACATGGTGGTTGTAGATGAATGTCCTGAAACTACATGCACTTATTTGAAACCGAATATTAAGATCCACATGTGAAAGCATAAAGATGAAAACATGAAGCACAATCATGCCAGCAAGAAGATGCATAGTTTGAGTTATTCAATCAAGAGATGCAATACAAAATAAAACATCGTCATCGCATAATATTACCAAGCACTTCATAATCAACAAAAGGTTAGAAGATTACATGGCAATTCTATCACACAAATGTCAACAAAAACATCATAGGTAAAGAAGCAACATGAAGACATTTGAAATCATCAAATCAAAAGAAATAACCAACACCCATCAAATATAGTCATCAATCAAGATAAAACCCCCAACTCCCTTAATGTAGGCAAAGAGATAACACTAGGCTCAAGCAGTGGAGGATTAGGAAATAGGATTGAAATTTTTAGTAGGGGGGGCTTTCCTTTCACTTGTAAAAGAAAACGTCAAGGGGGGTTGTTGTGGTCACAACATGTGGCAAAGTTCCAGAATGGTGAAGAAGTGGAGGATAAATAAGAGTCTACCATGTAAACGAGACC
This sequence comes from Picea abies, assembly GCA_900067695.1. Taxonomy (NCBI): domain Eukaryota; kingdom Viridiplantae; phylum Streptophyta; class Pinopsida; order Pinales; family Pinaceae; genus Picea; species Picea abies. The sequence continues at coordinate 850 of CBVK0102326388.1, forward strand.
ATCCTCTACCACAGATGCTCAAAACATGACTGAAGTATGCTTATAAGTAATTCACCATGTTCTTCCCATCAAGATGTAGATTCTTTTTTTGTTGAATTTGAGAAGCATACTCATGGTATTGGTTCTAAGATGCTAACCAAGATTGGATTTGATGGAAGAAAACATGCTCCCCTCATCATACTAGCATAAAATAATAATAGTCCTAAAAGGTATGAAAAATACTCCAATGTTTTCTTCAATTATGAGAAGAATGGCCAAGTAACACCAAATTTATGGTATGCATATCCATGTACTTTTTGTGGATTAAATAACCATTGTGTGGCCATGTGTTGGAAGAGAAAGTCCTTATTGGAGAAGGTCATTTCCTTCAAGAAGAAGGAAATATGAAAACACAAGAAGAGCAAGAAGAGCTTGTTGTCCAAGAGAATGGGCAAGAAATATTGCACTCATTATCAAAGGAGCAGTCACTGAATTGGTAAGTGTTGGAAGCTTCATCTACAAATTCCTCCAAATCATGGCAAGGGAGTTGTGTAAGCACCCACCAAGAAAGAGGTAGCAAATGAAAGAGTTGTTAAAGTACCAATTCAATCCAAGAGTCAACCCATGAAGAAGATCATCTATCCAAGGAAGATTCCATCAAGAGGTAGCAGCCCAAAGAGGAGCATCCATTAGAATGGATCAGTAGGAAGTGGATAACATATTTGAAAAACTAAGTTGGATTACCAAATATCGATGTTAGATCTTGCATGTTCGTGTTCAATGATATTACAATCCTGACAATCATCTCATCATTGTTATTGTACAAGTGTACATCTTGCTTGATGATGGAAGATGAAGAAGATATGATGATAAAGCATGGGACACAATCAAATGAAAGTTGACTCTTGGCAACAAGAGGATTTCATATTTCAAAGTTTCTTTTGCATCCTTTTGGGGATACACCTTCTACATGTCGTTTATTTGATGGTATTATCGAGGAGAGATAGTTGTATTTGTTCAATATTTGGTTCCTATGCTCATATTTGGAAAAAAAATTGGATCGATGAGTGTTTCCATGAAGTTAAGTTAGCCAGTAATTGTTGGGACATGTGCGCTTTTATGTGGCCATGATTTTTCCATGGGGATATACTATTTTTTATGTTGATATTTGAGCACAGTAGGATATTTGAGCATATCAATAGTCAAAAATATGTTTTTTTACTTTCTCACCGGATATCGTGATCCACTAGCTGGAGTTTCGATTCAATAAGGTTTGCATTATAATCCTTATTTCCTTGGCAATGCAATAGTCATGACCGATATTCTTAATGGGAGTGCAACTTGAGTTAAAAAACTCAACACAAGAACCAAAATACCATTGATGGCTTTGGAACAACTTCCATCGATTAAAACCCAAAGGATTATCTCTATACTCTTGCATTTTATGTTCCACCGTGATTTCCATATTCAAATTGTATCCAACCATTGATTCACGTGAGAGAACTCCAAGTTCATTCACAGGTTGACTGGATGCATGAATAGTGGTTTTATATGGCTATTAGGAAGATGTAGTTTCATTGGAGGAATAACAAGCCTATTAAGTGTTGATAGTTTGGTTGTCATTGATTTCAATCCTTGAAGAAGCCCCGACAGTGTGGTTTTGGTACTTGAAGTTGAATGAGGAATATGGACATGATGAACAGATTAAATGCAGACAAGACACTCATGTATGGATAGTATTTGCTGTGTTGTTTCCGATGATATGTAGAACACCATGTAGTTCCTCACGGTTAGGGAGATATGGATTTGTGAAGTTCTAAGCCCCACAGAAGTGGTCAAGAAGCCCTTAGTTGGTTACAAGTCCTTAATGAAAGGGTAAATTTGTTGTAACAAGAAAACCCTAGACGCCATAAATTAAGGACAGGAGTTACCTAGGACAAGTATATAATCACCTCAATGATTCATTCACAAGTACACTCACACACTTATTAATTGCTTATCTTTCTTGTGATCTAGTGATATTTTGCTAAGGTTGTAGCGCCATTTTATGAGGTAGCAAAGAAGGGTCGATGGGGAAAATATCATAGTTACAATAAACCCTAAATTCTGAGGTATACACGAGTTGTAGGTCTATAAGGGAGTGTATGTATGTGGGTTGCAATGAAGAAAAGGGTGTATATACGTGGGTTGTAGAGGAGAGAGTCGCATACATGTGAAAAACTCATGAATTTTTTATTAGATGTTGGTACCAGGTCCTTGAAGTTTGAAGGAAGGTTACAGATCAACATCTTAGAGGTTCAGGTCAGCTACAGAGGTATTGGTATGGTTGTATACTTGTTTTGATGGTTACTTTTGGTCATGATATGGTGTATCGTTGAGGCATACTTTGTATTGTTGGTTTGGTATATGGATATGGTATATCTTGGTTGCTTGGCTAAGTGAGGAGCACTCTTATATCTAGTTCAACATATGGGATGGTTCTTATAGTTCTTATCTTTGAGTTGATTGTATATGGTTGAGGTATATTCATATGCATGAGAGGCATGCATTGGTTCTTTGAGATACTTCATTTATGATATGGTACAGATCTACATATGGATGATGGTATGGTATGTGGTACATGTTACACATGGTTGATGCTCTAGTTCATGATTCACTATTATTTATTGATGTACATTTTCTTCATGATTGATGCATGAGATAATATGTTTTTTTGTATAGAATTGATGCATGGTATGGTACATGTGTTAGTTGGTTGATGAGAAGATACATGTTGATGAGACTATGACAGAGTGATGTCATGTGACATAGACCATGGTAGAGTTTGTGATAGCGACAATTGGTCTACACTTATACTACAGGGTGGTTGGATGGGGAAAGGATAGGTGGTTGTATCCACCTTCTAGTCAGAGCCAAAGAACTAAGGGGGTTGTAGCCTCCTTCTGGTTGGAGCCAGAGAATTCAGGGATTTGTAGCTTCCTTTAGGTTGGAGCCTCCTTCTAGTTGTAGTTGGAGAATAAATAATTTGGTGCTTCCAATAAATGTATTATTTTGATATATAAGAAAATCATTCCATGGTTTTCTACCATTTTAGTTTCCACATAAATTCTGGTGTACTTTGTATATATTGTGATGTGATGATGTTTATGATTATCCTGCTAATTATATATTGAATTCTAATGATAAACTGTTGATTATTTTTAACTGTGGTTAAAAGTACTAAGATTGCTCATTATTGATTCACCCCCCTCTCAGTAATGCAACAATTGGTATTAGAGCAGGTCCTTCAGAAATCACTATAACCACTAGAAGGAGATCATGGACTATGTTATGATTGGGGTACCAGAGTTTGACGGTCAGAAACAAATGAAAACATATGTATAGGCATAGGGATTCAATGGTTGGCGAGAAATAGTAGATGGATACAAAGCACCATGTCAATTTTGATACAGTCAAGTGCATGTCAATAAATTAAAAGTCATTTAAGGACCCCCAATGTCCACTCCCTCGACATATAAGGATGGAAGGAAACTTGAAGACAATGATTCTAGAGATAAAAATGCTATCTTGAATGGTTTGACTAAATCATTATACACCAAGGTTGTGCACTGTGAATCCACAAAAGAAATTTGGGACAAATGGAATAATATCTATGAAGTAGATGCCAAAGTTAAAGGATCCAAAATTCAAACATTTAGAGACAAGTTAGAATAATTGAATATGAAAGAAGATGAATGCTTTGCCTCCTACTTCCTACGATTTTATGAGACAGTAAATGTCATCAAAGGTTTGGGAGAATAAATGAAGGATATGATCATTGTTCAAAAGGTGTTGAGGTCTCTACCTATGAGATATGTTCTGAAGATTTCATCCCTATAATAAAGAGTAGATCTAGACACCTTGAGCATGGAGGAGTTGCATGGGTTAATCATAGCTTACAAGATGAGGATAGAGCAAGATAATCCAGTCATGAATGAAGCAACATTCAAGGTATCCACGAAGATAAAAAAGAAATATAAACAAAATGCAAAGTCATATTCTAGTTGTAGTGATGATTCATAGGAAGATGAAGAGGTGGCTAACTTCGTAAGAAGGCTGAAAAAGGGAACCGAACAAAGGTATGTTTCCGTTGATATTTTTTAATTGCGATGGTGTAGGTCATTTTGCTAATAAATTTCCTTATAAGAAAAAGAAAAGAGATGAAGAAAAAGATGACCTTAAAAGGAAAAAACAAATCCAAAAGGGTAGAAGAAACAAAAATATTTTTTTCAAGAAAATCCTTTCACCAAGGAAGTTTGTTCCTCATTAGATGAAGTCAGCGATAGAGATACAAAAAGAGTATTATTCATGGTAGTAGAGGACTCTAATGAATAAGGGTCCGAAGAAGAATATGAAGAGGAAAAAATCAATTACGGAGAAGAAATGATGAGTGTAATAGAATTTATTAAAAGGGAAAAAAAGAGAAACAAGTCACTCCATGCATAACTAAAGAAGAGAGAATAATCTCAGAAATTCAACTCCAAATAGGTTGAGCAGAATATCATGAAGCTAAAAATCCAGGTAGAAGAAGGAAAGAATATTAAATAAGCACTTAGAGGGAAGTTAAATGAAAAGGAAGAGATTATTGAAGGGCTATAAGTAGATATAGTCACTCTAAAAAAAGATCTTCAGAAGAACCAAATGCAACAAGACAACACCAGGATATTGGATAATATCATTAATAGTCAAATACCTTACTATGAAAGATCAGGATTAGGATACAATCAGACGCAGACAGAAAAAGGTTCAAGCTCCATAATGACAAAACAAGAAGCATAAACAAGAATCTATGTAGAGGCCATCAAAGGTCCCTCTAAGAAAGAAGAAGACAAGAAGAATCAAGAGGAATACTATAGAGACATTGTACCACCTAGAAGATTCAGAAATCAGTATCAACAATAGCCAGATATAGTTGAAGAAGGGTTCATCATAGCAACACCATTCAGAAGATCTTTCACTCCCAGTTATCAAACCATTTTTCTTGGTTTATGTTATTCATGTAATAATTTTGGGCATAAAGAAGTAAATTGTAGAGCCAATACCAAGAATAGAAGCAATGATGAAGGTTATACAGGAAATAGTTATCCAATAATATCTCATGAAGCACATAAGAGAAACTACAATAGATTTGGATCATTAAGTGATGAGATGGAATTCTACAAGTGAAACAACTTTGGACATGTGGCTAAAGATTGCAGACTGATTATTCCTCCAAGGGAACCAAAGAAAAATTTCAACAGTTATAAGAAAAAACCACAAATGATATGGATAAGGAAGCAAGATAAAATCAACACTGAAGAATGCATCCTAGCCCTACAAGCTAAATACAAGAAACGTGAATGGTATGCTGATAGTGGATGCTCAAATTATATGACAGGTGATAAAGACATATCTCTAACATTGAAGAAGGAAAGAGAGGGATCAGTTTCATTTGGAAATGAAAACTCAACCAGAATTATTGGAAAGGGCATAGTCAAGGTTGGAACTAAGGATTCCACGATAGAAAATGTTTTATTGGTTGAAGATATGAAACATAATTTGCTAAGTGTAATTCAAATGTGTGATCAAGGACACAAACTTGTGTTTGACTCAGAAAAGTGCGAGATAAGGAAATCAGGATCATGCAAGTTGGTGGCTATAGTTGTAAGAACTCCAAGCAACATATATGTTCTAAATTAAATAGGAAAGGAAAAATGTTGCTTAGGAAAGGTCGATGAACAGTGGCTCTGGCACGGAAGAATGGGTCACATAAATATTGATAATCTTTTTAAGGTCAGCAAAAAGGAAGTAGTAAGAGAAATGCTCGAGATCTCGAAGCCAAAAAATATTATATACAAGTATTATCTATAGGGAAAATAGACCAAGACAAAGTTTAAGTCAAAGGAGTATTCCACAACAAAACCATTGGAGATTGTTTGTACTGATTTAGTTGGACCAACAAGAATGAATGGATTGAAAGGTGAACAACATTTCATGCTACTAGTTTATGACTACACAAGATTGACTGCAATTTGCTTTCTAAATAAGAAGTCAAAGGCATTCAAAAACTTCAAGGCATACAAAGAGATGGTTGAAATTGAGATAGGGTTTAAAATCAAGTGTTTAAGATTAGACAATGGAGGAAAATTTACATCAAAGGAATTTTTGGACTTATGTGGTGAGCATGGCATAAAAAGGAAGTTCTCCACAACTAGGACACATCAACAAAATGGAGTTGTCAAAAGAAAGAACATGATAGTACAGGAAATTGCCAGAACTATGTTTATGGATTACAAGTTGACGGACGTACTTTGGGTACATGAAGTGCATACAAGAGTCCATATTCAGAACATAGGAATACTCAGAAATAACAGTGACAAGACCCCCTACAAGCTATGGAAAGGAAGACCAACAAATGTGAAGCACTTCATATTTTTTGGAAGCAAATGTTACATCAAAAGAGAATATGGTGAAATGGGAAAGTTCGAATCACAAGTTGACAAAGGAATACTAGTTGGGTACTCAAGCAAAAGGAAAGAATACAAATGCTTCAATCTCAGACTCAAAAAAATAGTGGAAATCATGAATGTGAAAATTGATTAGATAGATGGACGCATGATAAAAGATGAAAGAAAAATTCTAGTGGAACAGGTTCATGAAGAAGAAGTAAAGGAAGAGAAAGGAGATGAGGAAGATGAAGAAGAGAAGCTAGAAGCAGAGCAAGAACAACAAGATCTTAAGATACCTCCAAAGACACCTATAAGATGAGTGAAGAAAAATCATCCATAAGATCATATTATTGGAAAAAAAGATTCAGGAGGTTAAACTGGAAGAAGAATTAGTTCACCAAAACAACAACATCTATCACTATTTTCTACAATTGAGCCAATCAGTTTTGAAGATGCCAACAAATATGAACACTGGGTCAAAGCCATGGATGAAGAGTTAGATCAGATAGAGAAGAATGAGACATGGGAACTGTTTCCAAGACCAAAGAACAAGAATGTCATTGGTACAAAGTGGGTTTTCAGAAACAAGTTGAATGAGGATGGATAGGTTACCAGAAACAAAACAATATTGGTATGTAATGGATACTCTCAAGTTGAAGGTATATATTTTGAAGAGATTTTTGCCCCATTTTCTAGGATGGAAGCAATCATATTGATTCTAGCTTATGCATGTTTGAAGAACATTAAGGTGCATCATATGGATGTCTAGTCATATTTCCTTAATGGAGACTTAGAAGAAGAAGTGTACATTGAATAACCAGAAGGAATTATTCTATTAGAAAGGGAAGGATATGTCTGCAAGTTGAAGAAGAAATTTTATGGACTCAAGCAGACTCGTAGAGCATGATACTCTAGAATGGACATGTATCTATAGTAGCAAGGAATAATGAAGGGAAATGCAGACACCAACCTCTACATAAAGGTAGATCGAGACAATATATTGATCATTGAAGTCTATGTAGATGATATTATCTTCGGAAGTGACAATGAGAGGATGAGTCAAAAGTTTTCCAAAGACATGTAACATGAATTTGAGATGTCTTTTATGGGTGAGTTGACCTTCTTTTTGAGACTACATATATGTCAGAGCAACAAAGGTATATTCATCTCTCATGAAAACTATATTAGAGAAATGTTGAAGAAGTTTGGAATGAAATATTGCAAACCAATCAGTACTCCTATTCAGACAAGTCGTAAGTTAAGTAAGGATGATGATTCCAAGGATGTAGATTAGAAACAGTGCAGATCGATGATTGGAAGCTTAATTTATGTGACATCTTCTAGACTAGATGTGATTAACGTAGTTTGATAGGTTGCAAGGCTTCAAGCAACACTAAAGGAATCACATGTTATGGCAGTAAAGAGGATATTCAGATATCTAAAAGGTACATAATAGTTTGGATTATGGTATCCAAAATGAAAGGATTTATCTCTTGTCACCTACAAAGATGCAGATTGGGCAGGTTACATTGATGATAGAGGAAGTACAAGTGGAGTAGAATTTTACTTGGGTGAGTGTCTGGTGTCATGGTTAATCAAGAAACAATCATCAATATATTTGTCTACAATAGAGGTAGAATACATTGTAGCAGTGGCATGTTATACTCAGTTTATTTGGATGAAGCAGACTTCACATGATATGCAAGTAAAGTATGATGAGCCCATTTTAATACTTTGTGACAATACCAGCGCCATCAATATTTCAAAGAAACTAGTGATGCACTCTAAGACGAACCATATTTCGATCAAGTATCATTTTCTTTGGGAACATGATACAGAGAAGAACATCAATCTAGAATATGTTGGGACAAAAGAGAAGATTGCATATATCTTCACCAACCCGCTTGCAATGGAAACTTTTGAGTATATGCGACAAAATCTTGAAATAGTTTTTTCCCCACAGTGAGTTACATGACGAAGCATCATGAAGAGAAAATTTAGTAGAGATAGAAGAGGCCTATAAACATGGGGAGCAGCCCCAAGAGGAGGATTACCCTTTTCCATTGATGTTAAAGGGGGAGAGATAGAGAAAAGCATGGAGATAGAGATAGAGTATCATGCAGACAAGGGTAGCGATGGTCATAGGGGGAGCATGTGAATAAGTTGATAATTTGATTATCATTAATGTCAACCCTTGAATAAGCCTCGAAGGTGTGGTTTTGGTACCTGAAGTTGAATGAGGAATATGGACATGATGGATAGAGTAAATGTAGGCAAGACACTTATAGATGGATAATAATCATCGTGACATTTCAAATGATATGTGGAACACCATGTAGTTCATCACGGTTAGGGAGATATGGCTTTGTGAAGTTGTAATTCCTGAAGAAGTGGTCAAGAAGCCCCTAGTTGGTTGCAAGTACTTAATGAAAGGGTAAAGTTGTTGTAACAAGAAAACCCTTGAAGCCCTAAATTAAGGAGAGGAGTTACCTAGAAAAACTATATAAGCACCTAAAGGATTCATTCACAAGCACAGTCACACACTTATTCATTGCTTATATTTCTTGTGATCCAGTGATCTTTTTCTAAAGTTGTAGCGTCATTTTCTGAGATAGCAAAGAAGGGTGAACGGTGAAAATATCAGAGTTACAAAAAACCCTAAATTATGAGGTATACACGAGTTGCAGGTCTATAAGGGAGCATATGTATGTGGGTTGCATTGAAGAAAATGACATATATATGTGGGCTATAGAGGAGAATATTGCATACATGTGAAAAGATCACGAAACTTTGAGTAGATGTTGGTACCAAGTCCCTGAAGTCTGAAGGAAGGTTACAAGTTAGCATCTCAGAGGTTCAAGTCAACTACAGAGGTATTGGTATGGTTGAATACTTTTTTTTATGGTTACTTTTGGTCATGATATGGTGTATGGTTGAGGCATAATTGGTATGGTTGGTTTGGTATCTAGATAGGGTATATCTTGGTTGCTTGGCTGAGTGAGGAGAACTCTTATAGCTAGTTCAACATAAGGCATGGTTCTTATAGTTCTTATATTTGAGTTGATTTTATATGGTTGAGGTATATTCATATGCATTAGAGGCATGCATTGGTTCTTTGAGATACTTCATTGATGATATGGTATAGATTTGCATATGGTTGATGGTATGGTATGTGGTACAGGTTACACATGGTTGATGCTCTAGTTCATGATTCATTATTCTTTATTGATGTATCTTTGGTTCATGATTGATGCATGAGATATTATGTATGTTGGTATATATTTTATGCATAGTATGGTACAGGTGTTAGTTGGTTGATGAGAAGATACAGGTTGATGAGATAGTGACAGAGTGACAGTGACATAGACAGAGTGTGAGTGGCATAGATAGAGTGACAGAGACCATGGAAGAGTTCATGATAGCGACAGTTGGTCTACACTTATACTTCAAGGTGGTTGGATGGAGCAAGGATAGGTGGTTGTATAGAGAAGTCAGGGGGTTGTAGCCTCCTTCTAGTTGGGGCTAGAGAATTCATGGAGTTGTAGATTCCTTCAAGTTGGAGCCTGAGAATAGGGGATTGGAGACTCTTTTCAATTGTAGCTGGAGAATTAGGAAGTTGGTGCTTCCAATTAATGTATTCTTTTTATATATAAGAAAATCATTCTATGGTTTTCTCACATTTTGGTTTCCACATAAATTCTGGTGTAATGTGTATCTATTGTGATGTGATGTTGTTTATGATTATCATGTTGATCATATATTGAATGTTAATGATAAACTACTGATTATTGTTAACTGTGGTTAAAATTACTAAGATTCCTCATTACTGATTCACCCCCCTCTCAGTAATCCAACATTAAGTATGTCACTACCAAAGAATATCTTTGGTTGAGAGACATGGCATTTTCTTCCATGTTGGAAACAAAAATTATTGCAAAATTGTTATCAAGAGTTTTTCTAGCACCTGTTTATCAGTGATTTTGATCAATAACAAGGAAGAGGATATCTAGCTATCGACTCCTCACTTTTATGATCATGTATATGAATCTAGAGGAATCATGACTCCTCTCAACGGAGTATATACTTTCGAAGAATTTCTTCAAAGAATCCACAATTAGTTTCATCTTGGATAGAAGAGACACCACCTCACCTCGCATCTTGATGTTGAAGAATCCATACACAAAGATATGACTCATCTCATGGTCATCAAACGCAAATCCAAATGAGACAGGAATCCCTTCGTTTATACAAGGATATTCCAATCATGCAATACCTACACACCTCAATATGTGAATCAATGAGACTTTATCCATTAGCCCTCCTAGACTCCAAGCATGCCCTCTCAAATCCATAGTCTTCCTAGGTGGATTTCACATTTATCTAGGTGGAGCATGGATTGGAAACATCTCAAGGGTTTTAAGACTGCATGGAGGTATATTCAGGTCCATAATTGGAAGGTTCTCTTTCTTTGTGGCTAAATTTAATGGCATCGAGGGTTATGGATGAGGAAATAGCTCCACCAAGACTAGATAAAAGGTCATGATTTTCATGGGATTCCTTTTGTCAGTGACTGATGTGAGAAGAGTTATGTTAGATTTGAGGCTTCACCAAGGATCTATAAAATATTGTGATAGATTATTGTTAGTCACCCATGGATTTATTTGTTAGCTGAAAAAGAAGCCAATAACTAGCATAATACAAGCCGATTCTAATATGATTGGATATCATTGTCTCTATTCCATATGTCAAGTTCGCAATAATGTATATGGCTTCAATGGTGGTATTTGATCTCTTGGGAATATCACGAGGAGTCTGGCATGCAAGGACACCATACAAGTGAATAAATTTGGCATTGATCATGGGTGGTGAATTTGTATCTCGCCATATATGTATTGGAAATGTGTTTGAGAAGTCTTCTAGGTCTTGACTATGGTGTGTATTTGAGAGAAGTGATTACAACTATCAATGGTTGTTGTTCTTCACATATTGGAGCTCAAGTGTATTTGGGAAGTTGCATTGTGCACTTCGAGATATATCTATTTTATAACAAACTCAATTACCTTCCATGATAAATACATGCAACCTCAACTCACTCGTTGCTCCTCTATTTTGGTGCTTGTATAATCAGAGGGCGTCTACTTGGGTATTCCAGATAAGTCAGATGAATGGGCAAGTTTCATGACTGGGAAATATTGTGATTAGGCCCGATCATATGAGGATGATTATTTATATATTTGGCATATTCTTGCATGAATCCATGCCATGCGTGAGATGAAATATGTTTTGTGAAATCGACAGAAGTGATCAAGCAATTACCTTGTAGCTTGATCTAGTGATGGTGAAATTGGTGTAATCGCTAAAAGTGTTGATTCTCCAAAGTGTCTTTAAGAGATAATTCACATATTTGATAGAGTCATGGTAGAAAGTGGTTACCTTGGTGTACAAATTTTCCTAGAATAGGTTCCTTGTTTGCAACAATAAATAGATGAGTTATGTAGGCATGTAAATTAGTCAGTTATCATTGTCTCATAGCTACTTGATTCCATGATATAATATCTACTTCCAAGAAAATAGAGCCACCCTCTAGAATTTTGATGGAACAAAAGTTCTTTTTGTGGGGAGGTATGATTCAGGAGGATCTTCACTTTTGACATATTCAAGTTGGTTCCATTTTTTTCCAAAGTTGTCCGCACAAAAAAGAGTTCGTAGGTAGCTTTGTGTAAGCACCCACCAATAAAGAGGTAGAAAATAAAAGAGTTGGTAAAGTACCAATTCAATCCAAGAGTCAACCCATGAAGAATATCATATATCCAAGGAATATTCCATCAAGAGGTAGAATCGCAAAGAGGAGCATCCATTAGAATGGATCAGTAAGAAGTGGATAGCATATTTGAAAAACTAAGTGGGATTTCCAAAGATGGATCTTATATCTCACATGTTTGCGTTCGATGATCTTACAATCTTGACAATCATCTCATCATTTTTATTCTACAACTATGCATCTTTATTGATGATGGAAAATGAAGAAGATATGATGATAAAGCATGGCACACAATCAAATGAAAGTTGATGCTTGGCAACAAGAGGATTGCACATTTCAAAGTTTCTTTTTCATCCTTTCGGGGATACACCTTCTACATGTCATTTATTTGATGGGATTATCAAGGAGAGATGATTGTATCTGTTCAAGATTGGGTTCCTATGACCGTATTCACAAAACCTTTTGGATCAATAGCCAATAATTGTTGGGACGTGTGAGCTTTTATGTGGCCATGATTTGTCCATGGGGATATACTATTTTCTATGTTGATATTTGAGAACAGTAGGAGATTTGATCATATCAATCATCAAAACTATGTTTTGTTTACTTTCTCACTCGATATTGTGATCCACTAGCTGGAGTTTCGATTCAATAGGGATTGCACTATAATTCTTATTTCCTTGACAATGCAATATAAGCCATGCCCCAGATTCTTCATGGGAGTGCAAGTTGAGTTGAAACTCAACTCAAGCACAAAAATACCATTGATGTATTTGGAAAAACTTCCATCGATTAAAACCCCAAGGATTATTTCTATACTCTTTCATTTTATGTGCCATTGTGATTTCCATATTCAGATTCACGTGAGAGAAATCCAAATTCATTCACAGGTTGATTGCATGCATGAATAATGATTTATCTAAGTGAGAGAGTGCACTCAGCAAGTAAGAGGAATTTTCGATGGAGGGCACAACACCTTTTTGAGAGAGAGACACCTTCAATACGAATCAATCTGAGCAGAAGGAGAGGTGTGCATAACATTCTCCAACTCGTCCTCCTTTAAAACCGATGCCCTAACTTCACTTTCACGCTAACAACAAACTGAGGGTGCATTAATTATCAACCCATAGCATAATAGAGATGTGCACCAATTCCTTTGGTGCACACTCTCTCAATAATCACACAGAAACAGAAAAATGAATTTACACACACAGGAAATAAAGAGACGAGATTCAACAAAACTTCATGATTCAAATTAGAGGATGATGTCTCCTTTTAATCAATCAAGGAGACTTCATACAATGGTAATTGTCACTTTTATTTTTCTTTGTTTCTCTACACATTCATACTGGCAAGAGGAATTCCTCACAACAATTACTAACACAAACTGACTACTCATTATTTAATACATTGCCATTGTTTACTTAGACTAGAGAATGCTTTATTACAAATAAGGGATTGACTGACACTGACAAATATCATAAATTAATATATTACATTCTTTTATAACACCTTACTTCCCAAACTGGAGAGATCATATTACAATAGAAGTTTCTACTAGTTGGCCAAGGAAGGGGGACACCCTTCCTAGTGGCCCAATCCTCCCTATTTAGATCTAGAAGTTTCCTTGCTTGCGCCACCAACTGAGGGAAATTTCACTGCACTATCTTGACTATCATCCACTTGTCCTGTCTCTAGATTTTTGCATTGTTTACCAACCATGTATGAAACATGATGTTTCTTAGCATGATCTGATGTTACTTGCAAGGAAGTTGTGACTAGAGTGTGTTTCTGTGATAAATTATGAATGCCACTATGGTCAGCATGTTGTTCTCGGTGTTGATGTGTTGATCCTGATGTAGTCAAAATGAGAGGCATCTGTGTGGGAACCACAGACTGAAATCCAAGATAGACCTCAAAAGGTAAGAAGTCAGTGGAAGAGTGTGTGGCCCTATTGTAANNNGGTAAGAAGTCAGTGGAAGAGTGTGTGGCCCTATTGTAAGGGTGCCACTTCTACAAATACAGTATCAAGGGGTGGAATTCTTTGGCATAGTGGCGGTAATTAAATTTGGTTATGGACAGGGACTTAGAGTGGTAAGTCACTAGGTAACCTCCTTGTTTACGCGTCACTCCAATAGAAAACTGAGAGGAAATCCCAGGGTAAGGGATAGTGATATTTAATTATGTCTTAGGTGAGGGAATGGTAAGCAGGAACTAGAGGACGTTCGATAGTGTCTTGGGTAACCAGTCGAGATGATGGAGCATTGGGTAATGATGCGTCATTAATGAGATCAATGGATAGAGAAAGGGCTCGAGAGGGTGGAATCCTTGAGGGAGATTGGGAGACATTGGAAAATTTCAGGAGGAGAGGGAGTACCGTGGGAGTTGTCAGGAGACATTGGAAAATTTCAGGAGGAGAGGGAGTACCGTGGGAGTTGTCAGATTAGTGAGGTTCTCGGGCTGAACATGGCAGTTCAAACACAAAGAGACATTGTTGGTATTGATAACATGATGAGTGGCTATGGTATTGGTTCACAGTGGTGGTGAAGTGATAGACAATGAAGTAAGTACATAGGTGCGCCCAGCCTATTTAAAGTGGTACTGATGAGTCTTGGTGTGATACACTCCTTTTCAGTCTTGTTGGTAAGGAATACCAAGAAGGAGATCAGCACAATATAATGGTGACATATCGCAAATCACAATATCATGAAAAGGACCAATAGTAATGCGAGGACCGCCCTTCTATACCCAACCAAGCTGATATGGATCAGGGTGTGGGGTGGTGGGGAGTTTAAGCTATACCCAACCAAGCTGATATGGATCAGGGTGTGGGGTGGTGGGGAGTTTAAGATGTTGGACTAAGTCTTGTGATATCAGATTATTTTAATTACCATTTTCCAGAATGAGAGTGGCGAGTTCATTTTTAATTTGGCAGTTGTGAGTGAATAGGGGAACGTTAGGGTGACTTGGTTCTGGTGTAGTCATGAGAATGAGGGATGGGTCGGCTTCGATGGGGTTGGTGAGAGAGATGACTTCTAGTTTCTCAAGAAACTTAGTGGGTGTGACTTCTGCAAACAAGATCTAATGGGGGTGGATATTTTTAATGGCTCGATAGCCAATAGAGTTATGGGAGTTGGTCTTGTGAAAATTACACCAAACTGCATTTTTGGTCGCCAACGAGGAAGAAGGATAAGATTAATAATGAGAAGGAGGTGGGTTGTCATCCTAGGTTCGATTTGGTAGATATCGGATGTGAGGGACTACCAATACAAAGGTGCAGAGGACCCTAAGATGGGTGATTATGACGCTCTAAGAAAGAGCATGGGGAGAGAGTGGAAGACCCAAAAAAAATATTCTTACTTTTTGAATATGAATGATGAATTTTTGGTTTTTCCTCCTTTGTGTGTGGAAAATTCCCCCAAGGAAAGAACTTGCTCTGATACCAATTGATATGAGTGATAGAGTGTGCTCAACAAGTAAGAGGAATTTTTTATGGAGGGTGCAACACCTTTTTGAGAGAGAGACGCCTTCAATACAATCGTTATGAGCAAAAGGAGAGATGTGCCTAACATTATCCAACTCGTCCTCCTTTAAAAATGACGCCTAACTTCACATTCATGCTACCAGCAAATTAAGGGCTCATTAATTATCAATGCGTAGCAGAATAGAGATGCGCACCAGTTCCTGTGGTGTGCACTCTCCCAATAATCACACTCAAATAGAAAAATGAATTTACACACACAGTTAATAAAGAGACGAGATTTAGAAAAACTTCATCATTCAAATTAGAGGACGATGTCTCCTTTTAATCAATCAAGGAAACTTCATACAATGGTAATTGTCGGTTTTATTTTTTTGCATTTCTCTACACATTCAGACTGGCAAGAGAAATTTCCAACAACAATTACTTACTCAAACTAACTACTTATTATTTTAGACATCGCCATTGTTTACTTATACTGGTGAATTCTTTATTACAAATAAGGGACTCACTGATGTTGACAAAGATCATAAATTAATATAGTACACTCTTTTAGAATGCCTTGCTTCCTGGACTGGCGAGATCATATTACAATAGAAGTTTCTACTAGTTTTCCAAGGAAGGGGGGCACCCTTCCTAGTGGCCCATTGGTTTTCTCTAGCTATTGGGAAGATCTAGTTTCATTGGAGGAAGAACAAACCTATTAAGTGTTGATAGTTTGGTTGTCATTGATCTCAACCCTTGAAGAAGCCCCAATGGTTTGGGTTTGGTACCTAAAGTTGAATGAGGAATATAGACATGATGGATAGAGTAAATGCAGGCAAGACACTCATATATGGATAGTACTTTTCATTTCATTTCCGATGATATGTGGAACACCATGTAGTTCCTCACGGTTTTGGAGATACGACTTTGTGAAGTTGTAAGCCCAGAAGAAGTGGTCAAAAATCCCTTAGCTGGTTTCAAGTCCTTAATGAAAGGGTAAAGTTGTTGTAACAAGAAAACCCTATAAGCCCTAATTGTTGTAACAAGAAAACCCTATAAGCCCTAAATTAAGGAGAGGATTTACTTATCACAATTGTATAAGCACCTCAAGGAGTCATTCACAAGTACACACACACACACTTATGCATTCCTTATCTTTCTTGTGATCTAGTGATATTTTGATAAGGTTGTAGCGTCATTTTCTGAGGTAGCAAAGAAGGGTCGATGAAGAAAATCTTTGAGTTATAGTAAACCCTAATTTCTGAGGTATACACTAGTTGTAGGTCTATAAGGGAAAATGTGTACATGGTTTTCAATAAATAAAAGGGCATATATACATGGGCTATAGAGGAGAAAGTCGCATACATTTGAAAAGCTCATAAAATTTTGAGTAGATGTTGGTGCCAAGTCCCTGAAGTCTGAAGGAAGGTTACTTTGGACATCTCAGAGGTTCAAGTCATATACAAAGGTATTGGTATGGTTGTATACTTGTTTTGATGTTTACTTTTGGTTACAAAGGTATTGGTATGGTTGTATACTTGTTTTGATGTTTACTTTTGGTCATGATATGGTGTATGGTTGAGGCATACTTGGTATGGTTGTTTGGTATCTCGATATGGAATGTCTTGGTTGCTTGGATGAGTGAGGAGCACTCTTATATCTGGTTCAACATATGGGATGCTTCTTATAGTTCTTATCTTTGAGTTGATTGTATATGGTTGAGGTATATTCATATGCATGAGACACATGCATTAGTTCTTTGAGATACTTCATTGATGATATGGTACATATCTGCATATGGTTGATGGTGTGGTATGTGGTATAGGTTACACATGGTTGATTCTGTAGGTCATGATTCACTATTATTTATTATTGTATCTTTGGTTCATGATTGATGCATGAGATAGTATGTATGTTGGTATAGAATTGATGCATGGTATGGTACAAGTGTTATTTTGTTTATTATAAGATACAGGTTGATGAGAGAGTGACAGAGTAACAATGACAGAGACAGAGTGACAGTGATAGAGATAGAGTGGCAGAGACCGTGGCATAGTTTGTGATAGCGAAAATTGGTCTACACTTATACTTTAGGTTAGTTGGATGGGGTAAGGATAGGTGGTTGTAGCCACCTTCTGGTTGGATCGAAGAACTAAGGGGGTTGTAGCCTCCTTCTGGTTGGAGCCAAAGAATTCAAGTAGTTGTAGCTTCCTTTAGGTTGGAGCTCGAGAATAGGGGGTTGGAGCCTCCTTTCAATTGTAGTTTGAGATTCAAGAAGTTGGTGCTTCCAATAAATGTATTCTTTTGATATATAAGAAAATCATTATGTGGTTCTCTCCCATTTGGGTTTCCACGCAAATTTTGGTGTACCATGTATCTATTATGATGTGATGTTGTTTACGATTATCTTGCTAATGATATATTGAACGCTAATGATAAACTGTTGATTATTGTTAACTATGGTAAAAAATACTAAGATTTCTCATTATTGATTCACACCCCTCTCAGTAATGCAACAATTGGTATCAGAGCAGGTCCTTCAAAAAGAAATATAACCACTGGAAGGAGATCATGGACTATGCTAGGATTGGGGTACCACAGTTTGACGGTTAGAACTATGAATTCTGGATAATATGAATGAAAACATATGTACATGCACAGGGATTCGATGTTTGGTGAGCATTAGTATATGGATAAAAAGCACCAGCTACTCCACCGACAGATAAGGATGGAAAGAAACTTGAAGACAATGATTCTAGAGCCAAAAATGCTATCATAAATGGTTTGACTTAATCATTATACACCAAGGTTGTGCACTATGAATCCACAAAATAAATTTGTGACAAATTGAATAATATCTATGAAGGAGATGCCAAAGTTAAAGGAGCCAAACTTCAAACATTTAGATCCAAGTTTGAACAATTGAATATGAAGGAAGATGAAAGCATTGTCTCCTACTTCTTACGAGTTGATGAGACAGTAAATGTGATCGAAGTTTTGGGAGAAGAAATAAAGGATACAATCATTATCCAAAAGGGGTTGAGGTCTCTACCTATGAGATATGTTCTAAATATTTCAACCCTGGAAGAAAGAGAAGATCTAGACACATTGAGCATGGATGAGTTGCATGGGATACTCATAGCTTATGAGATGATGAAAGAGCAAGATAATCCGGTCATGAAGGAAGTAGCATTCAATGCATCCAAGAAGACAAAAAATAAATATAAACAAAAGGCGAAATCAGATTGTAGTTGCAGTGATGATTCAGAGGAAGATGAAGAGGTGGCTAACTTCGTCAGAAGGATGAAAAAGGGAACTGACAAATACAAAGGTGTGTTTCTGTTGATTTGTTTTAATTGTGATGGTGTTGGTCATTTTTATAATAAATGTCTTTATAAGAAAAAGAAAAGAGAAGAAGAAGATGATGAACCTAAAAGGAACAAACAAATCCAAAAGGGTAGAAGAAATAAAAACAAGTTTTTCAAGAAAATCCTTTGCACCAAGGAAGATAGTTTCTTATCAGACAAAGTCAACAACATTTATACAGAAAGAGTAACATTCATGGTAGTAGAAGACATCGATGAAGAAGGCTCCGAAGAAGAATATGAAGAGGCAGAATTTGATTACATAGAATAAATGATGAGTTTCATAGAATTTATTAAAAGGGAAAAGAAGACAAACAAGTCACTCCATGCAGAACTAAAGAAGATAGAAAAATATCAGAACTTCAACTCCAAATAGGTCGTGCAGACGGTCATGTAGCTAAAAAACAAGGTAGAATAAGGAAAGAAGGTTGAACAAGCACTCATAGGGAAGTTAAATGAAAAGGATAGGATTATTAGGGGTTAGAAGCAGAGATAGTCACTCTAAGAAAAGATCTTCAGAAGAAGGACATG
>CBVK0102326394.1:0-12368 GCA_900067695.1 Picea abies
TGGCCATAACTCTCTAACCGTGAGGAATTATGTGACATTCCACATACCACGGAAATGAAATGACAAGAACTATCCATCTAGGATATTTTACCTGACAAAATCACTTTCCTTCATCTCATTATTCCACAATTAATCATGGGTTCTCTTACTCCACAAAGCGTCTTCCCGTGAGGGCTTTCACCATAAGGGGACCACTTTGGATCTCATCCATATTTACTTCTTATCAACAATGAAAAAATAATAATGAGTCATATTTACATCAAACAATATTGGGTCCATTACCCAAACCTTTTTGCTACGGGTCTTTCTTCAAGGGTTGACATCAATGGCAACCAACCTTAATCAACATGAATTAATCATCTCCTCATGCATACCTGTCCACCAGGCAAGGTCCTGCAAAGAAAAACATGTATGGCCTCCAAGGGTCCATGATTCACAAGTATCATGACAAGTAAGCCACATCTAATAATCAAACCACCCAAACATGTGCATCGAACCCCCCCTTTTCAAACTAAACAAATGCTCAAAGACGTTATACAATTTTTCAAATTTGGGTGTGGTAGGGGTGTCAAGCAATCCTATTGGGTCAATCATTTCCCAGGTCCAAGGTGTTTTCCCAAAATAAACCCATCTAATCCATGTGTGCATGTGAAATGGAGTGGGGGTGAACTTATGGGTATGGGGTTAATGACATACAAGGGTTTGTATTGTCTCATTTATGGGTGCTTTTGTAGAGGGTGAGTTGCCCTTCGTCCGCGATACAACATTTTTCTAACCCCATTTATTTCCATTAATTAATCAAGGTTCAAACACTGGGTACTCCCTATGGTTAATTTATTAGCTTGGGGGGAAGTACCACATATTCCTTGAAGGGAGAGGTACACATAGTTCCATGGGGGTATAATATAGCTTGTAACACACTTGTGTAGATCCCTAAAAAAGAGGGACATCTATAAATGTGAATTTATGATTTTTCAATTCTTATGCTTTTAAGAGATAATGCTTCATTGTTTCTCAAAACCTCTTGGGCGAGCATCTAGAAGGTTTATGATTTGGATTTTATCTTTTTTTCCAACTACTTTCCCCTATGGGCCTTTATCCCCTTCTTTCCATGAAAAGAGTTACAGTCCCTTCTTGGGCTAGTACACCCAAAAATACCAAAAGATAAGGAGATGGAAGGAAAGAAGTATGGAAGGTTATAAGTATGATCGGGAATGGATGATGACTCTTCAAGGAACCCCCCAGTAGCACCCTATTCCCAAGGGTGACCAACTTACTAGGACAAAATGACACCCACCCGGGTTAAATAAGGCAAAGAGTATAAATTCCAAGAAAACATTCTATAATCAAGAAAGGTCCTTTGCAACATGTTCAAATGCTTAAAATATTCGAGTGACACTTACCATGATACCCAAACTCATTACCTCATGGAGCAAGACCCATTTCCTTCTGGGACCAGGCCAATGTGGTGGATGCTGCTATCACTGGTGATGTGTAGAATGCATCAATTGAAAAGGAAGGACCTTCGGGGCTATGCTCTGTCCATCTAGCTCTTGGCACTCCATGTCTGCAACTTGTGGGCCCTGAGACATAATCTCCTTAGTTACCCCTATTTTGGGGGTAAAAAACCAATACCCTTTTCAAAAATACAATCTATGAAATTCAAATTTGATATGTTTGTATAATATGGTATATGATAATAATCAATATTTAGTGCCATTCAATTTTTGTAGAGTTTCATAACCAGGTCTACATATTTTCAATATGAGGTGACCACTTGCACACATTTTCAAAATTATAATTTGATGCTTTGAACATGTATCAAACTTTTCCGGAGACCATCAAAACTGCCATGTGCTTTTTTTTGTTTCCATGCAAGTCAATCATCAAAATTTGCATGAGAGAAACATCAAATATTTATCGGGATATACCATTGTTGAATGATGCATGATTTTAAACAGCTTATGCTCAGGAAAATCTTAAAGACCATCACTTTACATTTTCTCCTTGGGGACCCCACCTATTATCTATATAGTGGTAATAATAATAATAGGCTTTGCATCTCTTTGCAATTTTTTTAATAGGTGATCAATTTTTGAGTTAACATATGGTGACTCCACAAGGAAGTCTGCTTATAGTAGGCTAGAACTCAAAAATTTCTGGTTTTTTCTTTGAAACTAGAAATCAAGTTTGTTGGTGATTTCTTCTTCTCGTAAAATTCAATAAAAACAAGTTTGTAAAAAAAATTTGATATTCTCTTGAAAGAATCACTCATGAAGGGTAGCATGGGAAAGAAGAAGATGGAATAATCTATAATCATCAAGTCTTTTAGCAAGACAATTTGATAGGTACAACAAAAAATACATAAGTAGTGTTGTGGATAGAAAATCATTCATTTAACCTTGATATTTGAATTTTCTTATACAAACTAAATTAAACTTTGCAATTAAATGACAAGACAAACAAATTTGATTGATCCAGTTATAACTGAGAAATCAAAATCAAAATCAAAACAGAAAATAAAACTCAATAACAGAAAATCAAAATTATATACAGGAAACATTGATAGTGTAAGAAACCAGCCAAGTTCGACATAATGTTTCAAATGCGAACCATTAGTTGTATAAAAAAACAATCACCCACTTGTGTCTTTTAACAAATAAGAATTATTACCAATAACATAAGAAATTATATAAGGACCCAACCAAAGCTTATGAAACTTTGTATGCTTACCTTTGTCAGCATGAGTAGAATCCCAAAGTAAAGTCTTCTCATTAGCTGTAAAAGTAGTCAATTTTTCTCTTTTGTCAAAATAATTTTTGTAGCATCCCCTGCCCCAAGCTAGGCCATGCCCACAAAAAATTTCCCCTGACGATACCGTTTAATTAATTATTATGCTCTGCATATGAACACACATGCATTCCTAACAACATATAAACTTCAAGCATAATTATAACATGAAAAACCCATAATAGAAATAACACAAATATTTACACAACAATTATAACAAACACATATAAGACACTTATCTTTTGTAAATCACTGACTGGCTGCAGACCTCAGATGTTCCTCCCAACCATAGACTTTTTTTCTCATAAACTCTCAGCAACAAGTCACCCTTGAGCCAAGGCTAAAAATCCACCAGCGAAAAGGTTTCCTAAGCTAGACTAAGGTCTAACATACAACATAAAATAAACACAGTCCAAGGTGCCAATTCCAACAATAGTTCCCAACTCATAGCCTCTCATTCCCCATAGTTTTTCCCACCCTAGGAAACGTACCCCTTATCTACTCAATAGTTCTTTGGCTGGCTGGCTTCCCTTCCAAGGCTTCAACAAAAGATCGGATATGAAGTCTCAGAGCCTTGTAGCACCTGGAATACAAGGTTGCACTAAGAATTGGTTCACCCACTAGCTAACACACACAAAGAAAATGATTCCCAATAGTTCTCTCACCCATAGAGAATGCTCACAGGATTGACAACCTACTTATTCTACCCAAACTGCCAAGGAATTACTGGGCACATTCAACTACAAAATATTTCCAAGTACATGTACCAACGATGGATGTCAGGATCGTGTGAATGGAAAGAATAATAGTGAGAATGATGGGAAAATGATTGGAATGAATGGAGAAATATACTGAGTTCTCACTTTATGTATGTTCCCAACTTGACACTTGTCATGTTGGGAACTACATTAGGCTCCACTTGGTGATACGTTTCCCACCTTTAGGAACTTAGGATAACAATATGTCCCATAACTTAGACTTTAGGAAATATAATATTCCCTTGGCTTAGCCCCTCTTCCTAGACTCTTAGCCCCCTTTCTCTCTCTCGTGGAGTTCTAGCCCCCCATACTCTTTTTTTCTGATTGGTTTGCAACAATGATGTATTTTATTAATCAATTCAAGTGTGATTAATATTACAATGATAGGCTTGTTGGTATCTAGTATCTAGGCTCTCCAACCTAATAATCACATATACACTCTAGCCTCAAAACATATATACAATGGAAATTTGTCCCAAATATCTTTGCTCAACATTCTATAAAGTAGATGTACATTTACAATTGGGGTTTGACCTAGGGGTATTGCACTTTTTGACAAATTGCCGCCTCTTCTTAATATTTTCAAGAGAAAAGCTCCTTTGTTCTTCAAGAGCCAGCAGGGCATTAATCCTCTGAGGGATGTCTGTAGAGTTCAACTCTTCAACCCACAATGCTAATCTAAGAGAGGTTAACTCAAGTTCCACAGACATTATAGTTTCTTGACCATATAACAGTTGGAAAGGGGTATGTCCAGTACTAGTTTTGGTGGTGGTTTGATCTTCCCATAAGGCATAAGTGAGTAATGTGTGCCACTAGAAGGGTTTATCATTTATAATATTCTTTAGAATATTGACCAGATTTTTATTTGTGGACTCAACTTTCCCATTCCCTTGCAGATAGTAAGCGAAAGTAGTAAAATACTTCACCCTTAATTTATTAATAAATTGGGTAAATTTTGCAGATATGAAAGCTGACCCATTATAAAAAATGATTTCTATCGGAAGACCAAAACGAGAGAACATATTAGATTCCAAGAATGAGATTACTTGTTTATCCTATGCATGCTTGAGTGGTACAACTTCAATCAACTTAGTGAAGTAATCTGTTTTTGTTAGGATAAAAATATGCCCAACAGAAGACAAAGGATTAATATGACCAATGAAATCTAATCCCCATTTAGAAAAAGGGAAATAAGGAAAAACACATTTTAAAGACATGGTAGAGAAATTTTCTTTGCCAACAAACTTTTGACATTCATCACAAGCTTGTGCAAATCTATAAGAGTCTTTAAATATTGAAGGCCAATAATAACCATTTCTCAAGATTTTTTGCGCATTGGACTTTGTAGCAAAATGACCACCAATGTGAATACCCGAATCATATGACCCATGTATTTTTTTTAAGATATTTTGGGCAGTTGTTTAGTTTACACAATGTAACAACAATCTGCCAACAATTTTGCAGAAATGAGAAGTACCCAAGATTAGATATTTGGAAGCTTCAATACGAACCCCCCTGCATTGATGGTATTCAATATTATTAGAACATTTTTGAAATTGAAAATAATAAATTATGTCCTTGTACCAAAGATGTTATGCTAAATCAAGATTTTCATGTCTAACAAGAAAAAGTGCAGACAAAGCATCCTCATCATTTTCAGAAAAAGCACCTAGTTCAGAATGTTGAGCCAGGTGCAAGGCTAGATCTCATCCCTTAATTGTGTTAGAATTTGTAATAGTGAAATCATGTTCTTGTATTTTAGCAAGACAACGTGTAAGTTTTCTTGAAAGATGCATCAAAGAAAGAAAAAATTTAACATCACGCAAAGGGACTTTTACCTGCATGTGCTTGCCTAAGATATGATAGCGAAGTTTTTCAATAGATTTTACAAGAGCATAAGTATGTTTTTCAATCAAATTATATTTAAATTCATCATTTGACAAGCTTTGTCTCATGCAAGCTATTGGTTGGTCATTGTTTAGATCATATTTTTGAATAAGGCTAGCATATATCGCTTCTTCAGTAACATTAGTATAAATAATTGAATCTTTTTCAAAATTTGGTTTCACCAAAAGTGGGGCAGAACTGATTGCTCTCATGATTTCTATGAAATATCTCTTGGTATCATCATTACATGAGAATGACTGATATTGCTTGAGCACATTGTGAATTGGGTTAACCATTCTTGTAAAATTGAGGATAAATCTTCTAACAAAATTGATTTTTCCCATAAAACATTGAATTTCTTTTTCAGAAGAAGGGGCTTGAAAATTTTTGATTGAGATAACCCTCTTGGTATCAATACTAATTCCTGAATAAAAAACAATATGACCAAGATGTTTACCTTGTGTGTCACCAAAAATAGATTTCATGGTATTCAAGGACATTCCAAATTTTCTGCAACATACAAAAACTTTTCTAAGATGATCAAAATGATCTTGTTAGTTTCTGGAATAGACAGTTAAATAATCAAGATAGACTTGAATGATCTTACTGATAAGATTGTTAAAGGATATTTTCATAGCACTCTGAAAAGTAGCACCTGCATTTATTAGTCCAAAAGGCATTCTTTCATATGCAAAGGTGCCCCAATGAGTAGTGAATGTGGTTTTGTATTTATCATCCCTCTTGACTTTGATATGATTATAACCTGAAAAACCATCAAGAAGGGACATCATCTGTGACCCTGCCACTTGCTACAAAATTAATTCCATATTTGGAAGAGGAAAATTATCTTTCACACTTACCCTATCTAAATCACAAAAATCAACACATAATCTAATATCACCATTTTTTTCGCATTGGGACAAGATTAAATACCCACTCATAATATTTCATAGGAAAAATAATGTGAGCATTAATCAAATTTTCAACTTCCTTTCTAATGGTAGCTTCCAAGGCATGATTGATAGGTCGTTGACTTTGCTTGATTGGTTTCGCTTCTTCCTTAATAGGAATAGCATGTTGAATAACATTAGGATAAAAAACACTAAGATCCTCATATGACCAAGCAAATACATCTTTAAATTCATGGAACAACTCCATGAATTTATGTTTTTCCTCTTCTGAACACTGGGCTCCAATTTTCAAAGTATTTGGATTATCTTGAGTCCCAATATTCAATGAAACAATATCACCAATTTTTCTTTTTGACTCCTCCTCTTCTTTGTCTTTCTTGTTCCCAACATTGCTAGATGAGAATGAGATCTCTAGAGGAGTAAGTCCTTTAGGAAAATTATTATCTTCCAAAGATATAATCCCCTTTCGTTTAATAGGCTCATTCTACAAGAAAGCACACATACTTTCGTCATCAAGAAAAACTTTCTACGATTCTACATTATTCCAAAAATGTGGATGATATAAAGACATGAATGTACAATCAAGCCTCCAAGGAAGTAATTGCCTCGTAGGAATGGCTGCAAAAAAAAAAAGCCTATTATCCATTGAATTAAGGTCTCCCCTGATATGTGTGATGTTGAAAGACAACAAATTTGAGATTAGATACCATATTTCCCGTGTATATCTTTTAAGAAACTTGTTTGAGGGGGTATAGATTCTTCTAACTAAATTTACAATCAGTTCAGAATCCCCAAAAACAATTAGATGATAACAACCAAGATTGAAAGCATTTTCAATACCAAGGATTGAGGCTTCAAACTATGTAACATTGTTAGTGTATGCCTAATATGTAAGAACAAAAATGAATATTTCCTACAAGAGAATACAATATTATACATGCACCATTAGCCTCACTTGAAAAGGCACCATCAAAGTGCATGTGCCACATTCCATCTTCAGGCTTTGAAGAGGGTAAAACAAAGTTACTATCTTCTTCAAGAAAAATAGAATATACATCCATGTATTCCTCAATATAATTTACATGAGGTTGTGGAAGACTTTCAATATAAGGTGAGATTTTTCCTTCCCTGAGGAAAATAATGTTCTTTCCATTCTTAGGGAGGGACATCTGTGATCCATCTAAAGAAATGTATCCACCTATCAATGCTTACCAATCTCTTCCTAAAATGATAGAATAATTACTAATTGACATGTCTATCACTTGAATATTGCAGGTGGTTTTGATTTTCGGGTGAGCACACAAAACTGATGTCACATATTTTATTTCACCAATTGTAACTTGGTGTTGACTATTATAATATGAAATGCTATTAGAATTCTTGTTTGTACATGAAATACCAAGTTCTTCCATGATAATAATTGACATAACATTAGGATATGACCAACCATCAATTAGGCAACAATGAGCAATTTTGTCCATTATCTTTATAGATACATAGAAGGGAGGATTTTTAACATAACTCATAGGTTTATATACCTATTTGATTTATTTTCATTCCTTCTTCACTTGGCTCTTCAGATAAACTAGCAATTGTGGAAGTTTTACCTTCCATAAAATATTTTAGATGCCTTTGTTGCTCTAGGACGGTGACCATATCCAGTAAAGATGCATTTTCTTTTATTGTAGCTAGATATTTTAGAATATTAGAAGGAGAAGAGGTAGAAACCTCTTGATTTTGTGCACCCTTGGTAACTTGAGGGTTTGTTTGCTGAGAGGATGAGGTTGGGGAAAAAGTAGTCTTGGGAGGACCACCATTATCTTGATTTGCATAGGATTTATTTCTTGTATCAACCATCATAACATCCTCTTTTGGAGCCCAATCTAAGGCAACAATAGTTGTATCAATTTTTTCCCCAAAGATTTGTTCTCTTGCATTATTTTTTACCTCACATGTACTCTGATCATGGTTATCTTCACAAAAATTTCACCAAGCTCTTGAAAGAATATCTTTTGGAGAAAGATTGTTAGGTTGAAAATTATTTGTGAGATCGGAAGAGGACAAAGTTACTATCTTCTTCAAGAAAAATAGAATATACATCCATGTATTCCTCAATATAATTTACATGAGGTTGTGGAAGACTTTCAATATAAGGTGAGATTTTTCCTTCCCTGAGGAAAATAATGTTCTTTCCATTCTTAGGGAGGGACATCTGTGATCCATCTAAAGAAATGTATCCACCTATCAATGCTTACCAATCTCTTCCTAAAATGATAGAATAATTACTAATTGACATGTCTATCACTTGAATATTGCAGGTGGTTTTGATTTTCGGGTGAGCACACAAAACTGATGTCACATATTTTATTTCACCAATTGTAACTTGGTGTTGACTATTATAATATGAAATGCTATTAGAATTCTTGTTTGTACATGAAATACCAAGTTCTTCCATGATAATAATTGACATAACATTAGGATATGACCAACCATCAATTAGGCAACAATGAGCAATTTTGTCCATTATCTTTATAGATACATAGAAGGGAGGATTTTTAACATAACTCATAGGTTTATATACCTATTTGATTTATTTTCATTCCTTCTTCACTTGGCTCTTCAGATAAACTAGCAATTGTGGAAGTTTTACCTTCCATAAAATATTTTAGATGCCTTTGTTGCTCTAGGACGGTGACCATATCCAGTAAAGATGCATTTTCTTTTATTGTAGCTAGATATTTTAGAATATTAGAAGGAGAAGAGGTAGAAACCTCTTGATTTTGTGCACCCTTGGTAACTTGAGGGTTTGTTTGCTGAGAGGATGAGGTTGGGGAAAAAGTAGTCTTGGGAGGACCACCATTATCTTGATTTGCATAGGATTTATTTCTTGTATCAACCATCATAACATCCTCTTTTGGAGCCCAATCTAAGGCAACAATAGTTGTATCAATTTTTTCCCCAAAGATTTGTTCTCTTGCATTATTTTTTACCTCACATGTACTCTGATCATGGTTATCTTCACAAAAATTTCACCAAGCTCTTGAAAGAATATCTTTTGGAGAAAGATTGTTAGGTTGAAAATTATTTGGCTGATTCCTAAAAGTAGCTTGAGTAGAAGTTTGAGTTGGGGTAGACATAGAAGTTACCCCTTTTCTTTAAAAAACAATCATCTAATTTCTCATATCTTGTACCAACTACAACACAATTGACATATCATTTTGTTTAATAAAGTCCTCTGTAGGAAGACTTGTTCTAGCCAATTGTTCCTCAAATTCCAAGCATGTCTGTAATGTAGACCCTAGACCATCAACATTATTTTATTCAAGCCTATGCCGATAAGCAACAGGAAAAGTATTATAATTATGCACGAAAATGACTTGATTATGAGGTCTGATAATTTCTAAGATCTAGTTATACAATTTAGTGAAACATAGATTGAAAGATTTTATAATTTCACTTTTGTTATAAACAAGATTATTGTGTTCTATGAGAAAGTCTGCCAGAATTTGAGGTTGTCCATATGTACATTTAAACCAATATGTCAATTCATCCCAAGTTGAGAAAAGTTTAGGTGGTAATTCTAAAAAGTCGCACACAAACTTCCCTTCTAATGAATTGACAAAGAGTCACATACACATGTCACTCTCATTTTCCCCAATGTTATGATAAGAATTAGAAAAGTCAATAAGATGTTCATTGATTGATATAGTGCCATTCCTAGAGAACTTAGGCAAATGGTCCTTGCATTTAGGAAAAGGAGTTTTGGTTGGAGCCAAATAAAATGGGGAAGACACATGCCATGCAATACCATTTAAATCTTCTTCAAATTTGAATAAACCGAATTGTTTGATGACCTTGGTTGGATTTGTAGTTGATACAACGAGCTTGTAATGACTATACATACTTCGTATTAGAGAAGATATTGAATCTTGTGAAGAGGTATAACTACTATTATTACAAGAACCACCAGATGAAGTCATAATCGATTTCCTGGGAGGAACGGAGATTGAAATGCTTGTTATTTATAAAGAAGAATATGAAAAAGATATTTTGAGTTTAGGCTGTAGATTCTCTAAAATTTCTTTTTTCCTTCCTATTTCAAGGAGCAGATTAAATTTAGGAGATTTACCTCTTAACTTCCTTGAAAGATGAGAATTAATGGACATAAGACAATAAATTATTGAGGAGGCCTATTTTGAGCTTTCCTTTGAAGGGATTCTCTTTGATCTTGAATTTCAATGTCTCTAGCTATAGCTTCCCAAGAACGCTCAAGTTCTTCTTGGGTACGAGAATTTTCAAGAATTAAATAAAAAAGACAAGATGCAATGTTTCTTTAATCAAGAAACCTTAAGTTAGGTTGTTTTCGGGTAGGTAAAGTCATTAATAAAATCAAAATATACAGAAAGAACAAAATCTAGAGAGTAAAATATTACTCCCTAATGTGTTCGCCAAATAAATGTTGAGGCAAGGAATGGAAAGTCCTCACTCAAGCATTTTTGAATCTCACTAGGCTAAAGTGAGATAGGAGGGAATATTTACCCTGGGCTTATAGCCTATTCAAAATTATCAATCATCCCTCAAGAAATATGTTCTTGGGCCTTATGCTATTTTCAAGTTGTATGCTTTTCTAAAAAAAATGTAAAAATGTTTATACAATTTAAATGAACAGAATAAAGAATACATACAATCTGAAAACCAGTAACCACAATACTCAATTGAGAATAAACCAATTTTTGTTTTACTAATGATGATTTTTTGAGTTACAACCAAATGCCTCTTTTCAAAACCTTGCGAGGGTATGGACCAACATCAAGCTTATAATTCTAGGATGGAATTTTAACAATCATACAAAGACAACTGGTGTTTGAAAGAAAAAGACCAAGGTTGAAATTTATTGGATCAACCAAGCCACAAGCTCATCAAGTCTTGACTCTGCAAAATAGTCTTAATGAGAACTGAAAATTAATTCAGGAATTTTAATGAAACTAAACAGACTGCTAAGATAAATGAATGACCTTTTGAAGCATGTCAAAAGTATATGTTTCTTAGTCCTTTCTTCTTTGCCACCTTTAGAATGATCTTGTTGTCAACAAGAGAATTCACATCTCATGAAACTCATAAAATGAAAGAATGAATATCATAAATCTCACTTGAAACAAGAACAAACATTATCAAAAGTATCTCTCTCTAATTTCACCTCCTTTCCTTGTCCTTCTTTTCTCCCTTTTATTCTTCAAAAGGTAGTTCTTCAAGTAGTTGAACTACTTTTAGTTACTAAAATTAAAAAAGGTAGTTCTTCAAGTAGTTGAACTACTTTTAGTTACTAAAATTAAATAACTTTAGTTAATAAATAGGACACGTATTTTTTTATGATAAGGATAAATGACATATAATATAATAACTAAATAGGTGGGGTCACCTTCTATCATGCATCCTTTATTTCAAAAATAATTTTAGCTTTTTCCTACAGCTCCATAATATAATAAAATATAATCAACATCATAAAGTATACAATAATCATGCATCAAAACATCATGACATAATCCACTTGTAACTCCCAAAATATAATATGATATTTTAAAGTTTCAAAAATAAATATCATAATTCTACCATCTGTCCAAAAGAAAAGTGCCAATGTCACGTATCCATTAAGACAAAATTAAAATAACTCAAGGAATTTCTTTCTAAATAATTATTCCCTTTCTCTAATGAAGTCTTCATACTGGGAATTCTTCTCACTTATATTTCTCTTACCACTACTTTTTGATTTCATCTTGGAGTGAGTAAAGGTAGAAGACTTAGCCATGTTGAGAGAGGTGATTGGTTGCTTGCCTTTGTCAATCTGAGAGTTATGGAGAGGAGTTTTATGATCTTTAGGTGGTGGTAGAGGAGGAGGCATAGATAAATTTGTGGAAAGAGTATGAACTAGAGGAGGAGGAGGTGGAGAGGGGTCGATGGGCCATTGATTGGCACTAGAGGAGATATTAACATGAATACCACCCCATCCATCATTATGTGGTTG
>CBVK0102326397.1:0-16712 GCA_900067695.1 Picea abies
TCACCCGGGGATCGCACCCGGCCTGAGCCACACCAACCCTTAACATGGATAGATTTTTTGTCCCTATGGGTTTCAAACCGGTGACTTTAACATCACAGAGTGGCTTAACAACACACTTCGTCACCGACTTTCCTACACCTTGGGGACTATTTTAAGCTATTTATTTTGCATGCAACTTTCATTTATAAAGTAACTTCATTGTAAAGGTGATCCTCATTTATTCTATAACAATGGGTCATTTCATAAGCAACTTATTTGTAAAAGTGAGATTATTAGAAGAAGGGGTATCACCGTGTGGACCAACTTCTACTTGTCATGTGGCTCTTTGGTTATCATTTATGCCTTTTTTCAAAAGAGCATAAATTTCACATCCAAAGTCCATTTTCAATGTCATTTTTTTGAAACAACCTATTTTTTCAAGTGTTTTCCATCTAGATAACTAGTTTCAGATTCTCAGTCCATATTCTCTACATATTTAATATGGTTTGTCCCAATGATCTTTTTCTTACTAGTACCAACTACTTCTCATGGAAATCTCATATGGAGGATGTATTAAGAAGTAAATGATTGTACCATATTACCTTGGGAAAAGAACTAGAACCCACTCATGATGAAAAGTATGCCAAATAGGATAATAAGAATGATGAAGCACATGGACTAATCAAAATGTCCATCTCTCATTATTTAAGGTTTCACCTTCAATGAATTGAGGGGCCAAATAAAACTTGGGAAAATCTTGCAACTGTGTTTGGTAAACACAATATTATTTGAGCCCACCAGTTGGAAAATCAGTTAATTACCTTAAGTCCAAATGATTTTCCTTGCATTGAAGATTACTTATCTAAGTTCAAAACACTTAGAATTTTGTGTATAGAATGTGAACTAGATCTGAAGGAAGATCGATGCATATATGTTATTCTTGCTAATCTAAGTAGTACATATTCTATGTTTGTATCTACCTTTTATGATAGTAGAGAAGCTCTAGGGAGTGCTTATAAAGAATCCTCTCTTGATTCCTTTTGTGATGCTCCAATTTGAGAGAAATATAAGCTTGTGCAACTTGGATTAATCAACATTGCAGGTACTTCCAACAAATCCTTAGTGGTCCAAAAAAAGATAAATCCATGAATCCCAAGAAGCAACATTCTCACCATAATAACAAGAAAAACAAGGGTCCCAAACCCTCTCAGCCAGCCTCTACTCCGAATGGTGACAACTGAAAAAAAATATAAAATTAAGAAGACTATCATACATTGTAATTTTTGTGGGAAATATGGTCATGTGGAGTCCAAATGTTTTAAGAATATGGAATCTTTAGAAGCAACAATGAAGAAACACACCATTAGTATTGATTCTTCTTCTTCTAACTCTTCTTCTCATGGACATACACTTTCTGCTTCGAGTTTCTCCTTCAATGCAAATTCTACTTCTTCTTTTGATGAGTGGCTTATTGATTCTGGAGTATCTTGTCATATGGCTCTGGATAATGCCATATTTTGTGCTCTAAATGAATGTAACACCAAGAAAATATTTGTTCGTGATGATAGATCTCTTAGTGTTGTAGGGTTTGGAATAGTTCAAATAAATAATGGTCATTTCAATGATGTATTATGTGTTCCAAGTATTTCCTGCAACCTTATATTAATGTATCAAATCACTCATTCATGTGAAGGTAAAACCATAGATTTTTCACCTCACCAAGTTCTAATCAAGGATATAAAAGATCCTAAGAATGTTCTTGCAACTGAAATGGCTGATGATATTACCAAGTTGTACAAGTTTGACAACTTTGGGTCATCACCTTTTCCATAAGTTTTTGTTGCTCATAGTGATGAATTGAGCAAAATTTGGCATGAGTGGTTTGGTCATCTAAACTATCACTCAATACAAAAAATATGTAATAAAAATATGGTGATTTGTATTCCTCTCTTTCTTGCAGAGATGGTGTTTGTGTCGGTTCTGTTCTCGAAAAACATCATTAGGACAATTTTTGACAAATGTGCCTCTTGGCACGCCTCATCCCCTTTGCAACTTGTTCAGATCGACTTGTGTGGTCCACTTTATTCTCCTTCTTTTTTGGGGTGCAAGCATTTCTTAACTTTCATTGATGACTTCTCTAGATGCACTTGGGTTTACTTCTTAAAACTTAAGAGCGAATTGTTGGATAGGTTTTTGGCTGGCAAATACCTTGTGGAAAAACAATGTGGACATCAACTTCAAAGGTTAAGAACAAATATTGGAGGTAAATATGTGAACAACAATTTAACAAGTTATTGCACCACACAGGGAATCCAAATGCTACACATTGTTTCATATACACCACAACAAAATGGTGTTGCTGAGAAAAATAATCGCACATTAAAAGAAATGGCTAACTGTATGATCCAATCTAAGGGATTAAGTCTTAATTATTGGGAAGAATCCATTAACTATGAAAATTACATTTAAATTGCACTCCCACAAAATTTGTAAAAAATATAACACTGGAAGAAGCATGGAATAAAATTAAGCCAAATGTAAGTCACTTCCGTGTATTTGGCAGTGTAGCATGGACTCACATTCCCGATGAGAAAATGAAATATTTACAACATAAAAGTGAAGTGTATTTTTGTTGGATATTCTAAATATGTCAAAGGTTATAGACTTCTTCAACCTCATTCCAATGAATAATTATTAGAAGAGATGTTAAATTTGATGATAATATCTTGGCCTGCGAGCCTAATTTGGAATTTGTGCCTTCTTCGGACTGCAAGTCATCTTCGGTATTTGTGCCATCTTTTGTTCCTATTCTAGTTTCTTCTTCTTCAGACGATGGCAGTGAGGATGAAAATCCACCTACACCTTCTCACCTTCTTACAGATGAGGCCATTGAACATGAACCTACACCAGTACCACCGCTTCCTAGATGGTTCCATTCAGCTCGAGAAACAGTTGGTGATCTTGTTGGTTATCCTTTAGATCAATGCCAAACACGTTCAAAATTCCAACAAGCCTCTTATTTTTTAGCTCAAGTTTCAGAGACTCGTGATCCAGAAACATTTACAGAAGCTTCAGGTCATCCAAATTGGGATACAACAATGAATGAAGAGTATTTCTCTTTAATGAAGAATGATACTTGGGTTCTTGTACCTCTTCTGAAAGGAAGAAAACTTGTCAGATGTAAATGGGTCTACAGATCTAAGTATGAATTATATGGAAGTGTTGATAGATACAAGGCTCGGTTAGTTTCCAAAGGATTCTCTTAATTTGAAGGCATTGACTATAATGAAACCTTTTCCCCCATAGCCAAAATAAATTCCATCTTCCTTGTTCTTGCCCTTGCTACCTCACATAAATGGGAGGTCCATCAGATGGATGTTAAATCCACCTTCTTGCATGGTGATTTTCAATAAGAAATATACATAGAACAACCTCCTAGCTATGTCCAGAACGACTCCAGCCTTGTTTACCACCTTAAGAAATATATGTATGGTCTTAAGCAACCTCCTTGAACTTGGTATGCCAAAATGGACAACTTTATTCTTGATACCGACTTTTCTATATGTCATTCTGACCCCAATGTCTATACCAATAAAGTAGGAAGCCATCTCATAATCCTTGTTCTTTATGTTGATGACATTATTCTCACTAGTAGTGACCCTAACTTTTAACCCAAGTGAAAACCAGCCTTAAGAAAAAAATTGAAATGAACGACTTAGGTTATTTGCACTATTTACTTGGCCTCCAAGTTTTGCAAAACAAGGAAGTAATTTATGTTTCCTAATCTAAGTATACTTGTGACCTTCTTCGTCACTTTTATATAGAAGATTAAAAACCATCCCCTTCTCCCTTCCAGTCTGGAGTCAAACTTGCTACCACCTTTACTTCTCTCGAAAATGATGCCACTCTGTACCATCAGTTAGTTGGTAGCCTATTATACTTGACTCATACTCATCCTTATATTTCATTTGTTGTCGATCTTATTTCTCAGTATATGCAAACACCCCATGAAAGTCATTGGAAATTAGTTAAAATGATACTTCAGTATATTCAAGGTACAATTCAGTTCAGGATACATTGCAGTTCATGGGGGACTCTGTTATTGGTTGGTTTCACTGATTCAGATTGGGTCTACGACCCTTATGATCGAAATTCTACTGCATGTTATGTTTTCAACCTTTCTTTTAGGACCTGCCAGTTGGGTCTGTAAGAAACAACACGCTATTTCTCTTTCTTTAGAAGAAGAAAAGTACAAAGAAACGTTTAATGCAAGTCAAGAAGCCTTGTGGCTTCGAAAAATCCTTTCAAATTTTGGATTCCAATAGCAACATCTGACAACCCTCTGGTATGACAATCGGATTGCCATCAATCTCGCTAAAGACCTAGTTCAACATTAGCACAACAAACACATTGAGCTACACATGCACTTAATCTGAAATATCATTCATGATCGAGTTATTGAAGTTCTCTTTTTCCCTACAAAAGATAAAGTTGCAGGCGTTTTCACAAAGTCTCTTACAGAAGTGAAGTTTTTCAAACTTTGGCCTTTGTTAGGAGTTCAAGAAGTTGTCATTAAGGGGAGATAGGCTCTAATTCCTTCTTCCTTCTCCTATTATGTCACCTTTGTAAATCCTTCAATCATATCCAAAGTTGTTCTCAAGGGGGGATGTTAGGATAGTTAGACACTTAAGATTTAGTTAAGATCAACTTTGTCTAATGTGTCGTTAGGTAAACATGTGTTTCTTTAGTATGCATTTGTAGTTAGGTAATATGACGGTCATGATATGTTCCTGACATAGAGTGATTCGATGGTTCATATTCTCCTAGATCTTAATGGCTACATTGATTCATGGCTTAACACCCGATTGGACCATGATCTCTATTTAAAGAGCATGGAGGGTCATTTGCCAAGGATCGATTATGAGGAACTCTCTTGTAAATATCTCTGTAATATTTTTCTTTTGCATTAATAAATTGTTGCAAGTGGTCATGTTGGCTAGGGCTATGGATGTTTCTCCGTAGGGGTTTTAACACGTAAAAACATCGGTGTGCTAATATTTGGTCTAGTTTTGTGAGTAATTACTTAAGGTGTTCATCCTTTGTTGGAATACCTGTGTTTTCAAACATTTCCAAGACCTAAATCACTATAATTTTCAGTATTTTGAATGTTCTTTGATGATTCAAAAGTACAACTTAGCTTCTTTTCCTTTGATTTGATGATCAATGAACTTATTTGTGTGAAAACGTTGGTAGGGAGACAAGACTCATTTGTTTACTTGAAAATGGAAAATAAACATTGATATTATCTTTACTAGTGCAACTTTTCAAGTGAACATCTAGATAGCATGACAAGATCTTAGATAAGCAAAATATCTTGTTTTTGGTCACATGTTACACCCTTTTATCATTGTTATTTACTTGTAGAGGAGATGAGTAGTGTGGTTGTTTCCACAAACTAGGAGGATTGCTTGTGAAGCTCTTGACAATGCTCCTTAATATATATTTTGGTCCTTGAACATTAAGAGAACTCAAGGTATAGAAATAAATTAAGCAACTGGTTGGTGCCATTTCTATCTATTGAATGCCAAATGAACTAATCAATACTGACTAATCTTGTGAGCTTGTGACATCAATATTGATAAATGATAAAACCACATTTTAGAGTTTTAGTGGCCCTTACAACAAATAATTAGAATTTGGAGTTCCTATTTGACTATGAATACATGCAACTTTCATACCCAGTACAACCATTCCATTTATAATATATGTTTCCAAAGGAAAAATTGTTGTTTTTTTCTAATCCTACACATCAATTTGCAAACCTTGAATATTAGGCTAGTACCATGGTCATATTTTTGTGCCCTAGAAGAACATTGAAGGTGGCCACTAATTTTATAATGTTTTTCCAATGAGAAGCATGTTTCTTTTGTTGAAAGTGGACTACTTAGTGGAACTTCTGAGACAATAGAAAAAATTAGACACACATAAATGTTAAAAGATGATGTAAAAATAGTAGGGGAAATTATAGTTAGATCAATTGATATTGTTGAATGACATTTATGTATAGATGACATCTTGTGCTCTACACCAGATGTTCCTACCAAGTTAAATTCAAAGCCATGCCATGTTACATTACAATTTCATTCCTATCATTAATTAAATTGTGACAAAGCATGTACACACAAAACAACGAACATGTAGGCCATATCTAGAAAAAAAATTGAAGTCCTAATTATGCCTTTCTCATCATAATTAGCTTCAAAGCTTGAATCCTTTGGTTCCTCGTGTCAACAGATGACCATTTGGCTTGAATTTGGATTTTTACAAATTACATGCTTGGAAAATATTATGTGTTGACTTATTGAAATATATTTTCAAAATGTGCATATTATCCACACATGAAATATGGAGTATTAGAACACATGACTTTGTCAGGTTTTGTGATGAGCACACAACAAAGAAAGAAGTTGCTCTCAAGAAATTCTATGTAAAATTGTAGCTTCCCCGAAAGTGAGGATGTCTTTGGATGTTTATTCTTGGGATCGTCATAGCATTGGTTTAGATAATGGTTGGATGCATTGTGTTCTACATAAATTGACCCTATATAGTTTTCTTGTATCTTCATCTTCCAGTTTTATTCCTATTGGTTTGTGATTATGTTATCCTTAGGTGTGTACCTTTTGTTGAGGCCCTCAACAAACCGGAAGCCTTAGGGGTTGGGGATGTAATACCCCAAGGACGCGCCCCAATTGCATTATGAATTGTAATTATGTTTTATAGGCTGGTGAGCCAAGTTTATATAAGTTGGTAGGCTTATGTGTTTATTAATCCATTGAGCCTAAGTGTTGAAGGCCAAGAGCGTGATTTTTGTACATGTAAGGATGCACATTATTAATATAAAAACATATTTGTGTGTGGACCAACCACGATGAATGAGTGATGGGGGACTAAGCTTCCACAAATCCTGGTTAAGGGAGATGGGGCTGAAAGGTTGGGAGAAAGGCTAAGATTAGGAGCTTAAGTCCTTGAGAACAATATTTTATTATTACTCCCAAACCATGTGAAAATTATGTTATATCCTAAGTCCTTGGAGGGATAGGTGACTCCCAAGGAGGAGGAGTGTGCTTGATGGGTGACATGTGTTAGCCCAGGCACATGAAATTTAACCCGGGAAATGAACCATGTTGGGGGTTCGACCTCCGATTCTCCACCCTTCGTCTGAACTTGCAGGTGCCCATCATCAACCTCTGTTTTTGGTGTTTTGTGCTGGATCCTTCACCTGGACCGTGGAAGTCTCTGCATGGAATCTCTGTACACCTTACGCATCTCTGAAACCAGAGTCATGAGTCTGTCCTTTGTTTCTGGTTGGGAAACCCGAATGTCCCGTAATTGTTGAGCCTTGCTATGTTGTAGCGTCTGTCTGTCACCAATTTGGGAAGCCCGTGTCTGTGTTCCCAGTTGGTTGTTGCAGTTGCACAGTTCTTGACTGCGTGTGTTTTGTTGGCCAGTGTATTCTCATGCTGAGCCTCGTGGTTGACCGACTCTGTTGGAAATTGAGTTGAGGAAAACATGTTGCCAAGCCTGTGAGCAACTCTCTCCAGGTGAGAGAGGGTGTAGAGGAAGTGAGAACTCATGGAAGGGATCCTATAGCTACCACAAATCTCGGAGACTTCCAGTCAAGTCTGTTGTTGAAGCCCAAGGAAAGGAAAGTTTAGCAGCCGAAGTATTGTCTGGGTGACAGTGAAGATGTATACTCTTGGGGTGGGACAGGCATGTGGGGAATGAGAGTCTATGAGAAGTGGGCATAAGTGGATCATGGGAAAGAAACCTTCCTCTGTAACTGTGTGACTACCCTATTGACCTTGCCTAGCCTAGGAATCCCTTTCCCAATGGAGCTTAGTCCCAG
Source organism: Picea abies (assembly GCA_900067695.1). NCBI lineage: Eukaryota > Viridiplantae > Streptophyta > Pinopsida > Pinales > Pinaceae > Picea > Picea abies. The sequence continues at coordinate 7,886 of CBVK0102326397.1, forward strand.
CTCGGGGGTGAACTACTGCTGAGAGTGATGAGCAACGCGGTCTAAGGCTGGGAGGTTCGTGGAAGGTCTACACGCAGTTGGTGTGTTACCATCATACAGTTTCAAAGATAAGTATCAGTTTGTGCGTAATAGTATGTTATGTATGTATGTGATGCTTTCATGATTATCATGTGTTCTATTGCACATATGAATTATTTTTAATGCAATTGATTATGTATACTAGCAATAATTATGTGCTTACTATATGTTAATGCATTTGAATTCATTAAAATGCATATTATATAAGTGTTATTTCACAGTAGCATTACTCCCGGCATGGGTTGACAACCCAAGGATGTTGCATTTTGGTATCAGAGCCCATGGTTTCAACGCTGAACCTGGATGGGCCAGATAAGTGGTCTTTTGACCCGAGGGTTCAAGTAGAAATTATGTTTGGAAGAACCAATTTTGGACCCTAGAATGTCCCTTAGTGCCAAGAAGTTACCTTGGCTGTGTTACAAAGCTCAGGAGAAGTAGCGGTATCGTAAAACCATGACATAAGTGGTATTGGGGCCGCCGAGTAATGTGGGCCATAGGATCTATTCGGAAGGAAGGTGTTATTGCTCCAAGAAACTCCTTAGGGTTGTAGACTAAGGATTCTTGGTAACTTAGAAATAATGTGTAGATATGCTTGGGACAATGGGGTTTTTAATAATTAGTGTAATAGACAACTCATCATACATCTAAAGAAACAATTCTTTCAGGAAACAATAATCAGATTAAGTCAATTGAAAGGAGAGGATGAAGAACACTATTCTTGATTGCCAAATACAACTGAATGTAGGGCTTAATACAAGATAGAAAGAAATCCTTTACTTCAAGTCTATGAGCTCAATAAAGAGATAACGGTCTTCATAAGCTCAAATAAACTAAAACAAAGTACAAAAAAGGAAAGATGGATATTTCTGATATTGAAAACGAAAGGAAACTGAACTTTATTTCTGTAAATAAGAGTCTATACAGTAGCACAAAATATCTCCCAGTTTGAACCCTTGTCTCTTAGAAAAGATAGGCATTTATAGCCTTTTACAATCAGTTTTTAAGATCCTAAAAACTTGGATCTGTATCTAAAAATAGCAATTCAAATTAACTACGCAACTTGATAACAAAGACTTAATGACTAAACTAGCATTCGAATCGTCTTCAATCTCAAAATTTGACATCTGTATTCTTCAACTCCTGGAATCTGTGATGTTATGAAACATGGAAAAGGCACCTGTGTTTGCAGCTGGATTTCTTCAGTGTTCATAGTCGATACTTTAGGGAATCAGTTTAGCATGTGGTTCTCAAAAACTCCCACAAATCTCCGATGTGGAGTCTTTTTCAATCAAGTTGTTATCCCTTTAATACTCTGGAACCTCTTTAAATCCTATGAAAAATGACCTGCTCCATCCTTAGCTTTCAAAAATGCTTTTTCTGCTTTCACCAACTAACTCGCCTTATGATTCATTGGTTAGTTGGTGAAAGCGCTGCCTTTCACCAGCTAACTGGTTGTAAAATTGCGTTGTGCGCTGGTGAAAGCTATGCCTTAGCCCAAAATGAACTTTCACCTCCAAAACTGTGATTCCATCAAAAACTCAATGTGTCTCTGCTTTATCCCCTTGCATGTTCACAGCAACCTGAGCAAGCACTTGCAAATCTGGGTGTGACTTTTGTTTTTGCTTCAATTTTCTGATTTTCCTTTTAAGGCGCTTTTCTAGCCACCATAGACTGTTATAGTCTTTGGTGATTTTCTATTTCCTCTTCTTTTCCTTGACACTTTCACGAGCCAGCTTTTCAAATGCAGCATTTGTTTCTGCAAAATTATCAGACAGTTTCTTGTATCTTTCCTTTATTACTCTCTCTAAAACCTCCTGCTAAGCAATCACTTCTTTGAGTTGCTTGATTTTCTGTGTTTTCTTCGACTTAGTGCTCTTTGATGTTTCCCCTTCCTCGGTGTGAGTAAAGGTCTCACAATTCTGTGCAAACTCAATGGAATGTTCAGGACTTTTGATGACAAGGCTCTCATCTTCTTTCTCTGGTTCTGAGTCTGTGTATGGCAGGTTTAAGATGTTTGTTCTCCTTTCTGTAGGTTGCTCCGTAGTAGTTTCAAAATCCAATTTCTTCTTTGACCTGTGAGATTTCACACCAGAGATTCTATCTTCTGGAGGTCCTGGAAGGGTTCTCCTCTTCCTCGATTTGCTTTGAGGAGTCAATTGCCTCTTTCCAGCTTTCCTCTATTCATTCATGGGCTGAGTTTGAGTTTCAAAGCCCTCCCAAAAAAGAAAATGTTGCCAAGTCCTTCCCTTCTATCTTAGCTCCTCCAGGATTATCAATTTAATAAGGCCAAAGTGGCAAAGGGTGTTCTTCATACTTAGAGGTTCAACTCTAATCTTTTTACAGATTTTAGTTAAGCTCTTGTGCAAGAAGAAAGGTAGATTTAGGAGAGTTTTACCTGTGAAATGGTCTAAGAGCTTGAAATGATATAACATCAGTTTGTCGTACCTGCCTTCTGAAGTTATGTAGAGTTGGATTCCCTTAAACAAATCCTGCCACTCATCTTTTAAATGGGAAACTGGCATGCTCTTCTTCCATGCATTATGTCTGAATTCTTCCTTCAAATATGCTCTGACATTTAAGTTCTTGGTGGCAGTCGTTTTGAACCAACTCTGTCCCGATCTTGGTAAGTTGGTCATTGTAGCGATGGCAGCTTCATCCAAGATGATCTCTAAGGACCCAAAGCAGGCTTTATTTCCATCAAACATTTTAGCAAACGCCTCTGTTGTTGATTGGTGACAGCCATTCTGTAGTCTTTCAACATATTCCATACAACTTGCGTTTGAGAAGTGTTTTTGCACTTCTAGATGCGTCTGTAGGAAGGATAGACTGTCCAATTCTTTTCTTAGTAAAGAACCACTGCGTCTCCTTGCCATCTACAACTCAAAACCCAAAACGATTTTGTACACAAACCACTGCAATCTGTCGTTTGGGCCAAGGTCTTGCGCTGGTTAAAACACTCGGCTCTGTCTTTCAACATTAAAAACTTAGCATACATTTGTGGGTGATGCGTGTTTGGGAAGCGATGGGCCGATTTGATGTTACCAGCCAAGTGGTACTACTCCTGTACCTGTGATGATGGATTCAAATTCGCCATTTCCAACGCCATGATTGTGAAGCATGCATTACTGAACGAGATCCTCTTTGCAATCCGATTTAAACGTGCAAACCCGAGTCTCCAACATTATCCACTTTCACCAGCGCATCATAATTGATTGCATGATGTGGGTTGAGCACGTCATCATTTGATTTTTTAGAACGTGGATAAAACACACGTGATCCCCGCTTTCACCAGCTAATGGCCCGTGAAAAACGCTCCTGGACTGTTGAAAATCGTCGCTTTCACCAGCTAACGACCCGTGAAAAGCACTCCTCGGCTGTTGAAAATCATCGCTTTCACCAGCTAACGACCCGTGAGAAATGCTCCTTAGCTGTTGAAAATCACTACTTTCACCAGCTAACCATCATCTTTAAAACACGCGTTAGCTGTTCAAAGCATTTTATGAAAATTTTTAAGAGAAGACCTTTATGGGTCGTCTTATTTCTAAGACAAAAATTAAAACCTAAGTCTTGCTACTAGAAAAACTCAAAACCAAATTTGAGAAAACTACCAATAGCCATGCTATAAACCACAAAATGCAACCATAGTGACGGATTCATTTTGGGAGCTAACAGAAGGAAAACCTTTTTCGACCGTCATATATGGAGAAGGTGCAGAAAGGTTATCCTCGAAACCTTTCGGAATTTTGGCAATCGAGAGAAACGAGGTGTGCTGATGCACAAACTCCCGATGTACGAAAGTCCAAAATGAAAAGTGAGCAGGGTGGGACCCGATGACATCGCTGAAAGTGACGTGGACCTTCCTATATTTGTCGCATGCCATCGCCTTAGTTGGTGAAAACTGTACTACGTGGGCCCGAAGGATAAAGTACATTGGAATTTCAGATGTCGGAAGATTGGGAAGAAGCAAGTGTGGGAACTTCTGAGGTCCGAATTCTCGAAGTCCCAAAAAAATCGAGGATGGAAAGACCATTGTAGATTTCAGTTGTTGGATGATGGGTAAGCGTGGACTGTTGATCCACCCGATTTGGTGAATTCAGTAATCGGAACTTCGAGAAATAGTTGTGTGTTATTTGAAATCTTCGAAGGCTGAAAGTATTAGTGGCATCTAGTAGTTTAGAGTTTGGTCATGGCCCGTGATCGCATGGGTTGGGTACTAAGAAAGAGGGAGCTATCACCCAAAAGTTACAGAGCTGAGCAAAGCTCGGAAAGTTCATGAAATCGAAAAGTTTTTCTTAATCGGATTGGTTTTGAATGTGTGGATTTTTTTAAGGAGAAATGGCCTGACAAATTCTGGTTGTCTGCATGTTGTGATTGTAGAAGTTTGACGAGTGCCAGAATCGGTTAGAATTACCATGGAGTGCAAAGAAATGGAAGAGGCGCAGATTTCCTCCAGTTCAGAGAACAAAAGAGAAGGAATGCACATCCACTTGGGAGTTGAAGGATCGAACTCCAATGGGCATGAAAAAGAGATGGATAAGGAAGGGCATATGATGAAAATCATTGAAAAATTGCAGAAAGATGACCAAACTCACCGAGCAGATAGCAGAAATCTCAGGAAAACTCAAGAAAAAAAAGGTGAATTCAACATAAAGTTGTTAAAGAGTTTGGAGAGAATCGAAAATAAATTGGAAAAAGAGAGTGACTCAAGCAAAACAGGAAGTTGCATGACCCCCTGAGAGGAAAAGAAGATCAGGAAGTGTTAGCAGACATCGTCGTCGCTCCCTGAATCATTCCAGTAAGGAAGCACATGGTAGTTCAATCCCATCTCCTACCAAAAATCACAGGAGATATGGAATGGATGAACTGAAGAGAGAAATGAACAAGATAAAGCCTCCAACGTTTGATGGAGAACATAAGAAGGAAAAAGATGCCAAAACATGGTTGCTTGGCATGAGGAAATATTTCCAACTGTAGAATTATTCCTCTCATGCATAAGGAAGAATTGTGATGTATCAATTGAAAGGAAAAGCATCTATGTGGTGGGATTAGCTTGTGCAGGTACAACACATTAGAGAGAAAGATATCAGTTGGAAAGAATTCAAGAGGTATTTCGAGAAGAAATACTTGACTAAAAGATACTATGAAAAAAATATGAAGGAGTTATTCGAACTCAAGCTGGGCAGCATGACCATTGATGAGTATGAACGAATACTTATGGAACTGTTGAAATATGTTTCGTTCATCAAGGAGGAGACTGTCAAGATTCAGAGGTATCTAAGTGGATTTCCACCTTCCATTAGGGACAAGATTCAGTATGATGACCCTAAGAGTATGGAAGAAACGATAAGAAGATCGAAATGATTATATGAACAAAAGAGAGAAAATCCTAGCTTCCAGAAGGCTTGGGAAGACAAGAAGAAGTTCAAGAAAGAGCAGAGACAGAAAGGAAGCAAACCTTCCTTTTTTAGAAATAGTCCTCAAGGACAACCATCTTTTAGAGAGCCGAGAAAGGTTGAAATGGGTGGACAAATTCTATGACATACACCTATGGAGTGTTGGGGTTGTAAAGAAAACCATAGGTATAGAGATTCCCCCCACATAAGTGATAAAGTGAGAGTCGTCCACAATGTTCAGCAGGCTAAAATAGTGGAGAACATGGGCAGTAGAATGACAAGGATCTATGAAGCCCTGGACAACAAGCAAGCTAAATACTAGTCGCACATGATTGAAGTGGAAGGTATGATCAACAACCATGCCTCTATTATTTTAATTGATTCATGGGTTAGTCATAGTTATATATATCCTAGAGTGGTGGAAAGTTTGCAATTGTCTAGAAGCAAACATGAAAAATCTTGGTTAGTGCAGTTGGCTACAGGAACCAAGAGGAAATTCATTGAGTTGGTTAAGTCTTGTCCAATGGACATGAATGGACCGAGCACAAAGGTTGAATTTAACATTCTTCCTTTAGGCTCTTATGATTTTTTAATTGGGATGGACTGGTTGGACCAGCACCATACCATCCTAGATTGTCATAAAAAGGCATTCACTTACCTGGATGAGGAAGGGAATCAAAAAATAGTCCAAGGAATTCCCATAGTTGTTGCTATCAGAGAAATCTCAAAAATGCAGCTGAAGAAGTGCTTCATGAAAGGCTGTCAATTATTTGCATCCCATGTGGAGGAAGCATCTAGGGATGAAGTCTCAAATATTGGAGATCATGTGGTACTAAAGGAGTTTTAAGATGTATTCCAGGAGGTACCCGGGCTACCTCCGAAGAGAGATATTGATTTCTCTGTAAACTTGATTCCTGGAGAATCTCTAGTGTCGAAAGCTCCTTACAGAATGAGTACGTCAGAGCTGAAAGAGTTTCATTTGTAGCTTGAAGAGATTCTAAAGAAGGGGTATATACGCCCAAGCGTGTCACCTTGGGGAGCCCTGGTTATGTTCGTGAAGAAGAAGGATGGAACATTGAGATTGTGTATCGATTTCAAACAATTGAACAAAGTGACTGTAAAGAATAAATACCCTCTGTCGAGGATTGATGACCTCTTCGATCAGTTGAAGGATAGGAAGATATTTTTGAAGATAGATCTTAGGTCAGGATATCACTAGGTAAGGATAAAGGATGAAGACATCATAAAGACCTCCTTCAGAACAAGGTTGGTCATTACGAGTTCACAGTGGTGCCATTTGGGTTGTCAAATCCACCCATTATTTTTATGTGCCTGATGAATGGTGTATTCAGGGACTATTTGAACAAGTTTGTCATAGTGTTTTTGGATGACATCCTGGTGTATTCCAAGTCAGAGGAAGACCATGAACAACATCTGAGGATGGTGTTACAGGTGCTAAGAGAGAACCAACTGTATGCCAAGTTGAGCAAGTGCTCATTTTATCAGGAGCAGATCCATTACTTGGGGCATATTATTTTGAAGGATGGGATAGTTGTAGACCCTAATAAGATTGAGGCCATCCAAGAATGGTCAGTGCCAAGGAATGTGACATAAGTCAGATCCTTTATGGGTCTAGCTAGTTATTACAGAAGGTTTATTGCAGGGTTCTCGAGGATAACTCACCCTATCACTTCCTTGCAAAGGAAGGAGAAGAAGTTTCAGTGGATAGATGATTGTGAGAAAAGATTTCAGCAATTGAAGCAATTGTTAAACAGGGCTCTGATCTTGAGGATTGTAGATCCAAACGAGGATTTTGTGGTGTGCACTAATGCGTGCAAAGAAGTACTGGGAGGAGTCCTCAGTCAGAATGGATTCATAATTTGTTATGAATCCAGAAAGTTGAAAGAGCACGAAAGGAACTATGCAACTCATTATTTGGAGTTGGCAGCCATAGTACACGCTCTAAATAAATGGAGGCATTACCTCATGGGGAGGAGGTTGGAATTGAGAACAAACCATAACGGTCTGAAGTATTTGTTTGATCATCCAACCTTGAACGCTAGGCAGAGTAGGTGGTTGGAATTTCTCTATGAATACGATTTTGATATCCAACATATCAAAGGGAAGGAGAATAAAGTGGTTGATGCACTCAATAGGAGAGTACATGAATTACATGCTACGACCATTAGCATGTACCGAACTAATATAAAATATAGAATTTTGGAAGCTACAAATGCAGATTTGCGGTACATGGAGTTGGTAGAAAAGATAAAAAAAAGGTGAAATGCCACAGAAAGTGGAAAATTATAAATTAGAGGCTGATGGAATACTTCTTTACAAGAACAAAATTTATTTACCTAATGTCCAGGATTTGAAACTTGTGATTTTGCATGAAATGCATAACGTGCCTTATGTTGGGCACCTTAGATATCAGAAGATTGTGGCAGTAGTCAAGAGCCATTACTTTTGGCCAGGTATGAAGAAAGATATTGTTGAATACATCGCCATATGTATGGAGTGCTAGAAGGTTAAAGCTAAGCACAGGCACCCAACAGGGTTGTTGCAACCTTTACCCATTCCTGAGTGGAAGTGGGAAGTGGTGACAATAGATTTCATCACAAGATTTCCCAGAACAGGCAAGCAACATGATTCAATCATGGTGGTGGTGAAAAAGCTTACAAAATTTTCCCATTTCATTCCATTAAAGACCACTCACAAGGAAGCGGATGTTGTCGACATCTTTATGAAGGAAGTGGCACAATTGCATGGAATTCCCAAGACAATTGTGTCCGACAGAGACCTGAAATTCACCTCGAATTTCTGGAAAGGGTTATCCAAAGGGTTCGGAACGAATATGAACTTTAGTACATCCTATCATCCTAAGTCGGATGGGTAGATAGAGCCGGTGAATAGAGTGATAGAAGACATACTGAGGATGTATGTGATGGACAAACCATCGAAATGGGAAGACTACCTACACTTGGTAGAATTTGCCTACAATAATGGGTATAAAGCATCATTGAATATGAGCCCATTTGAATCACTTTATGGAACAAAGTGAAACACTCCAGTAAGCTGGGATAACCCAACTGATAGAGCAGTAGTTGGGCCAGAGTTTCTCAAGGAAATGGAAGAACAGAAGCTGAAAATTAAGCATAATTTAAAGGTTGCCCAAGAAAGGCAGAAAATTTATGTTGATAAGAACAGAACCCATAGAGATTTTAAAGTGGGAGATCATGTTTTTCTGAAAGTAAAAGCCAATAGAAGTTCCCTAAGGCTGGGAAACTGTGCCAAGTTGGCAACCAAATTTTGTGGGCCATTTGAAATCCTAGAAAGGATTGGGCCAGTTGCATATA